>BMAU01021182.1:0-295000 GCA_019973935.1 Trichonephila clavipes | reverse complement strand
TGAAATATGTAAGGTATGTTGTATAATGGCATTTGATTTAAAAATTAATACTTTCACGGGTTATTGATTTATTTCACTTCAATAATCATTTTCCAATGAAATTCTTGAAAGGATATTGGATACATTCAACTTATATATTTCTATAATTGTAATAAAAGTCTACTTGAGAAATCAATACTAAAAGCTCAACACTAAATTTTTAAAGAAGTTAAACGAAATGAAATAAATTTTTGAAGCCGAAAGAAAAGTTTTTATACTAGGTAAATAATAGAAAATTATAACATACCGCTAAAGATTTTTAATTTTTCTCGCCATAATATTTTTTTTACAGATTTTTTTGATATTTTTTTTAAATTTAACAAAATGAGGAGTTTTAGTTTAACGCTAAATGCATATACGTGAGGCGTATATTATTATTTTTTTATTCTTACATTATTACAAATCAACCGATGTCTTACTTTAAAAAAATGGAAGAAAAGTATTTTAATACTTTTCTTTATAAAGAAATTTCTTTTTTCAAATTGCTCAACAAAGGTGTTAGGCTCTTAGTTGGGGCTGTAAACTTTTAAAATATATTCAATATTTAATCGATGCTATTTTAGAATTAATGAATTATAAGAATTGTGAGAAGAAGAAAAACTCAAATCTTTCTTTTTTTACTGCAAGGTAATTTAAAAGAAAAAGAAGATTTTTTAAAAGTATATTAAGAAAAAAACATTTAAATTTTAAATATTCCTCTTTCAAAGTTTCATTCATTAAAATGCAAGAATATTTTTAATAAAGATTTTAAGTTTGCAAATTTATTTTTGAATACGTATATTGTATATGATATTTTCCAGTGTTTAATATTTTAAAAATTTGTTTTTTTAAAAAAAAATTAACAAGAACATTTATTATATATAATATAAAACAAATAATGGGCACGCAATAAAAGGATGGTTACAAAGATTCCAGAAGGTGAGTGTATATATGTAATATCCACCCACACCAGATGTCATGACAGAGACTATTAACTGAAACTACCAACATTCACTGTAACTGTGATTCCGACAGACATGGGTAAAATTGATCTCAAAACGATGTGGAGGGAGAATGAACGTTTTTTCGTATATAGTTCGCCAATTGCTGTCCAGGACAGCCACCACCTCCTTTTTATTCATTATATCTTAGAATTTTTGAAAGACTAATAGTGAAAAATTCTTTTATTTTAGTTACATTTTGTAATATTTAAGCTAATAAAAGACCCAATTTTCAACGAAATGCTGGGATTACGTTTACTACCGACAAATAATATGCTTAGAAAGAAAAAGTATTTGTTATGAACCAACACACAATAGACGGTGTGTTGACAGTAATTTAAAAAATTATTTAACACAGTTTGAAATATATCTGAATATTATGAATTAAAATGTTTGCTTAGCAATAGAAAAAAATCATCAAGGATATATATCCCCCGTTTTAGAGTTCAACCATTTCTGGAAGGAAAGGAAAATACTACGGATGAATCATCAACAAAAATATTAAGCAATACCCAGAAATCCGTAACCGATCAACAATTATGAAAATTCTCTCTGATGGAAATATAAACCGACAATCAACATAAATTAACTCTAATGTATCTAATTACGAATTCATTCGGGCCTATCTCTTTTCTGCTAATACCTCAACACAATCGGCAGTTATTTTTGTTCTAAGAATTGAAAAGCATCGCATGTGATGTTAATCAATTACCAGTCGGAGTTCACCATTGAAGCAAAACAAGGGTTTGAGTAATCAAAGCCTAAATTCTCGAATCTTTTTCATGGAGAATATTCCATTCCTTTTATTCTTCTAATGTATTCTCTGTCTCACAGCTAGGAGACAGAAATTTCTTAAGGTCGGTTGAGCAGGATCAATCAGCGGAGTGCACGCCTTCGTACTTTTAATCTGTTCATTATTATCTACTTTCGAATAGGTAGTCAAGAACAAAAGGCTTCAACGACGTCATTTTGCAATTGATAGTCCAAGTATTTTAGCGAAGCATGTTTGAAAAGGATCCTTTTGTAGTGGGATTATAATTAAATGGAGACCAGTAACAAGATTCGCGCAACAAGCTTTCTAATTAATCAAGTTTCATCCTCAGTAGGCTTACGAGTGGTTAGTATCTTGTTAAACAATTTAACAATGTTGCAATTCAGTACGTTCATTTGATTTTTAGTATTGTACATCAGAGACACGTCAAAAACATGTTTTGAATTTGTGTGAAGTTACAAATTGTTTAAATATATTCCGTTTCTGATTATGTTAGATTATAACGACAAATGTTGGAAGCAACTCTATTCTTTTGTTTCACGGACTCTGGTTCTATCGGGAAGTTTATTCTATTTAATGATACACTGACACTTATTACAACTTATCATACAAACAATCATGATTTTTTTTTTATTTAAGAAAATTGAAATGCCATTATTTATTCATTTTTAAGATGTTTATGTTATATTTAGATTTGGGAATTTTGGGTCAAGGTTTTCATTGTATTTTTTATACTTACATGACTGTCATAATGCGATATTGTTCCTGACAAAAAATATAACTATTTGTATTTCTGCTAAAGTTAGAAAAAATTGAGATACATCCATTCAGTATTAAAATTACAGCATCTTAAAAATGTGGAATCTAATTACAAATTGGCTAGAAGTGTATTTTATAAGTGCAATAAACTACTTAATTACCTATTAATTCTAATAATAAATACCATTGTTCAGTTAAATTTTTTTAAAGAAATTATGGCACTGTTTTACTCTAAAAATAAATTTTACATATATTGTTAATAATGCAATTTGAGATTATATAAAATCGCACCGAAAACTATCTCATACTGCATAATTTTTAATGTTTAGAGTTATGTTTGTTATTTCTTTAACATTTTCTTATGAAATGCTCAATTGTAAATGTTAATGAAAAGTTAAAAGTTTCTAATTAATGCTCTGAATGACAGAGTGAAAAATTTTATGAAAATTACAAAGCCTTCATTTTGTTACTTGTAATGAAATATACCTTGGCTTTTGCATGGATACCCTTTTCAAAGTTTAACCGAGTTTGTTGAATCTGTTATGACTCTTAGATAATAATTATTTAAAGTTTATTTCAGCTTATTAGCTCACTTTTTTAAAACTTTAAGAAATTATAATCCTAGATGATTTAATAATTATACATTATACATGATATGTTAAAAATAAATTTATTACGTGACATTTTAAACGTTAGTACTCAAAAATTAATGTACTAATATAAAAAATAGCACATTAGATTAAGATTTATATTATTATATAAATATACTGCACTAATATAAATTCAATAAATAAATAATCGGCAAAGAGCTTTTGCATAAAACAGAAAAAATAATTCAAAGTAAACAACATTGTTTTATCTATAAGGGATTTTTTTTTCAAATCTAAAAGTGTTCCCTAAATCTATCTTTAAAAAATTAAAATACTTTCCTCATAATATAACTGACATTGCCACATTTAGAAAGATTGGTTTTTACTGGTTAAATGGTATGAATTATAAGTCAGTTCACAAGTTTTATTTTTCATTATGATACCATGTTAAAGGGAAAATGAACACTAGAAAAATATTATTAGAATTATAAAAACAAATTTCAATTAAAAAAAACTATATGTTTAACATATGATTAATAATGGATAAAATGATCAGATCAATTTTTTCCCAAATATCCAAGTTTCTTTTTGTGTTACCCCATTAATAAGTTTTCAAAATATCTTTATTTTAATTAAACCTACTTTTTTTCCCATCACTCATTTAATACAAATTAATTAAATTTCGAAATGCACCTTAATTTAATTTTTGTACAGAAATCCTAATTTCACACTTCTTAGCTTTTTGATCAGTTTTATAATTTTATTAAAAAAATCACAATTGAAAAATGTTTGGAAACTTTTTTTAAAGAATTAATATAAGTTGATTGAGATTAAAGTTGAAATGCTTACCTTTAGTAAATGTAGATGAATTTAAACACTGTGTGTAAAATTGTTAATTTTATACATTAGTATGTGTATAAATTCCATGGAAAATTTTAAATTAACTTTTCAATCAATTAAATTACATTTTTATTACCAACAGTATATAAAACAACTTACAAAATTTTTATAATTCAAAAGTAAGGATTACATTTTTGTGCCATAGAAACTCTAATTTTAAATGAGCTATAACTGCATATGAAAAAGTATTTGTATCGAAATATTTTAGTAAACCCCTACTATTAGGAATTGCACCTTTAACAAGATTTGGAGTATCGCTGACTCTATGCATTCACTTTTAGCTTATTTTTCACTCAATCATCATCTTATTGGTTAACAGAGTATATTACATAAGTGCTTCTCGAAGTTGCAATACTCTCGACCCAATATTCAATCATTATTTCCATCGCCCCCCCCCATACAGTAACAATGTACTGAATTCAAAAATATTATACTTTGACGCTAAAACTACGGTACGACTTTAACCTCTTAATATAAACGTTTTGCTAAGCGAAAGCCATCATTTCTCCGGACGTATATATACGTCTTTCCAAAGTACGATTTTTTCTGTGCACTGCTATCCGTAAAAGTATTTCAAGACTTTGGAATGCAATAAAAGGACCTTGACAATGTTTGCGAAGGATTTACTTATTCCAGATTATTTTTGCTCCTTTATTCCTCCCCCCTCCCCCAGTACATCACATATCCGTGCCTACGTGGAACCGGTTGGCATTGCGATGCAAATCGCGAAACTTATGATCGGCAGTCAAGGTTTAATTATAAACCGTACAAAAATTACCAAGATAAGTGTTAATTTTTATTGTAAATTATATATATGATAAACCCCATGAGGTCACTGGTAATTAATTAACTTATTCTTGGATTCTATTTGTTAAATTAGTTATAAAATACATTGAGTAGCACTGATATATTTATAAGTATACTACATCAGTGTAAATGTGTATTTTACTTTTTATTACGTCATAATGTATTTTGTTTGTTTACCTTCAGTAAATTAATAATTTTTTTAAATAATCTTTTGATCTCGACTTTTCAATAGGCTCGCGCCCCCCTTGTAGAGTTCTCACGTCTCCCCCAAGGGGGCCGCGCCCCACAGTTTTAGAAACACTAAATTGCATATAAATTTCAATCAGAAAAATTAATCCTGAAGGCGGAATTCGAAATTGTGTGTGTGTGTTAAGTGAGATAAAAAAAGTATTTTCGCCAGTCATTGATTAATTATTTAATTATCTATCATTCTAATGAACATGAGTTTTATATCTAAGAATCTAGTGATTTTGAATCAGTTCTGGCAACATCTGAGCTGGATCCAAGCTTCAACACTACATCAATGGTAAGATTTTGGCTATCGACACCTTTAAGACCTTTTTTCTTTTCATGTTATTTGTTTTTCTATCGTATAAAATAAGATAGATATTTACACAAGATTTGAATTTCTTTTTATAAAACATAGCATGGATTATCTACATCTTACAAAGGTATGTGTGCTAAAATTTTGACATTGAAAATACTTATTTATATAATTGCATTGATTTCCAGTTAGCTTTAGCACTTACAAATATAAGATAACTACCAAAAAGAAGTTTATTTGATGGAAGAGAGTAAAATCGTACAAAATGACACGATAAAATATATATAAGTACATATCTTTAGAAAATTAACTTTAAAAACTGTTATATTTGATTTCATGTAAATTGACATTGCGAAAGAAAAAACATACTTTGTTCCAATTTTTAGAGCTTGATTTTCTGATACAAATAATTTTCAGACTTAAATTAATATATTTTTAGTCATATTGTGCATTTTTAAAGAAAATGAAGAGAAAATAATTTAATTGCATTCCAAACAGCACTCACATAAGCAAACGTTTTATTTTTTCTGATTAGTAAAATAAATACTAGCTTAATGAATACTTTTTATTACAATTATTGAAAGCTAACCATACGTCTCTTGTAAGCAGAACTCTTTATTGTAAACTTCATAATTCTTTTAAAAAAGCATCATTTCAATGTTTGATTTAGTGAAAAAAAGGACAATCGAAAGGACAAAACACGAACCGCAATTGATATGGAATCTCTTGCCTCTTTTCCAAGAGAAATCTTACAAGTTCTTTTGAATTTGAATTCTGGGGAATGAATGTAAGAAGCTGTCCTCAACTATCTGAAAGGAAATAGACGGAGAGAATTCCATGGTAAGGAAATCTTCTTTCTGAATTTTGAGAAATTTAAGGTATCCGAACACGTTCGGAGCACTTTTTAACAAAGTAATATATTTACACATTATAAAGGCTTTTTTAGGACTCAATAACAAATAATACTAATATTTAACTAACAATATTTAAAATAAATTGCCTAAATTTCCCAAAAATCACAATTATAAGTGAAATTTTAGCAACATTTTTGTAAAACTTGAAAGCAATTAAAGAAAAAAGAGGTAGACTTATATTAGTAAAAATATTACCGAAACAATCTAGATACATTTATCTAGATAATGTACTAACATTTTAATGTTTTATTAAAATTTGAAAATTTTAGAGTTGATTGAGCGAACATTATAAAAAGAATCACATTCTTTATGAGACCATTATTAAAATAACAAGCCCTAACTCAAAAAATATTCATACAATAAACAATATTTTAGTACATTCTCTAGAAAATAGCATAAATATCAGGTTCAAAAAGTTTTATAGAAATACATATGTAATATTTAGAGTAATCAGACTCGCCATGATAGATTTCGAGTAATTTAAATGCCCACTTCTGGTAGACAAAGACACTTCCGGTTTTTCTAAATTCATAAAATTGATTGTAGCTTGGCCTCTAGGTAGAGTAGAAACAAAACAAAACAAAATATATTTTATAAAGCCAAAAGATGGCTCTATTGAATAAAAGAGAAAACAACAATATCTGTTTTGACCATATTTCGTCATTTTCAACGTGTTCGGATACCTTAAGCAATGTTATGTAGTGAGAAGTAAGTAAAATATGTAGATAAGCTAGAGTTAAACATTTCTATATATTTTCTTTTTTTCTATTTTGTATCTGTACACACACACACATTCGTACATATACATATATATGTGCTTTGTATTGCCATAAGTATTTGTTAGAACAGTAAAACGGAATATTTGCGATCAAAAATAATAGTACTGAATCATCCTCAAACACGATAATAAAATTCCTGAGCTAGTTTTTGACTTATATACTTGTTAAATATTAGGGGGAGCGCGGAAAATAATGTCGTTTTTCTACAATAAACTCAAATAGGTAAATTTTTCTAATTTTTTTAGTTTGAATCAATTATGTAATTATCCTCTCGTTACAAACAACTTTTTGCCGATTATTGTAGAAATTTCCAATGCCTGATCGATAAAAATTAAACGAATTTTGAGCAAAATATCTGAAGATGATAGGTTAAACATCCTCCGAATTTTCAAACTTTTTGCCACTTAAAAAATCTTTTAGAGAGCAGATTAAATGGAATTCCGTTGGAGCAGGATCGGAAGAGTATATAGGGTGAGACAATAACTCTCATCTCAACTTATCCAATAACTTATTCCAGGGTTCGTCTTGTGTAGTGTGGTCTTGAATTACAAATTTTCTGAATAACCATTTTTCTGTTGACAATATATTTGGGCACTATTTAATTAAAGATTAACTTTCTCGATCCACTTGTGCACAATAAGGAAGTGTTTCTCCAACTGTGGGGTGTTCCACTTTAGGTTGTGGGTTAACTTTACGAAAGTCGAAAGCAAAAGATTATTTAAAAAAATATATTAATTTACTGAAATTAATAAATACAACATATTTTGAGATAATAAGTAATAAAATACACATTTTTACACTGATATAATAACGTTTAAACAATTTATTTCCATCTACTTGCTTCCTTAATTGGAATTTTTTATAATTTTTTGTCCGAGAGAATATCTTTAACTCACCCTCTCCCCCCTTTTTTCAAAAGAAAAGTAATTAAATGTATTAAAATGTATAATAACGAGGCTAATTATGAAATCAGGTTATAAAATAATCCAGAAACGTTTTTATTTCATCAATTACATTAAAAAATCTCAATATTGATACTTACTAATATAGGTATCATGCATGATTTTGTTTAATAGAGTCAACGTCAGGGTGGGGTAGAAAAATTTATATTGATCGCTATATACTAAAAAAGTTCCCTTTTTAATTATCTCAGAAAAAGAGGTTGGAAAAACAAATAAATAATAGATAAAATAATTAAAATTAGTAAATAAAATAAAGATATATCTTCCCCTTCTGCATCACACATAAAGTGTATAAAAATTGAGAAATTTCGCCAACTTGAGTGAAATTTTATAATTATTCAATTTATTATTATCTTAGCGCTATTGTTCTAAATCAGCGTTTCTCAAACAGTGGAGCGTGACCTCTTGTGGGGCGTGGTAACTTCACGAGGGGTACGAACATATTGAAATTTCGAAAACAAAATATTATTTAAAAAATTATTAATTTACTGAAAGTAAGCAAACAAGATGCTTTATGATATAATAAAATATAAAATACACATTCACACGGTTATAATACACTTATAAGTGTATCAGTACTGTATACTGTATATTTTATTAATTTAACAAGACTAAGTTAAGAACAAGTTTGATAATTACCTGTGACCCCATGGGCTTGTATTAACACTTATATTGATAATTTCGGTTTATAATTAATTCCTTGACTGCCAATTAAAAGTGATGCAATTCGCTCTGCAATGCCACCATTTTTTTGGGGGGGGGGACAGAAAGGGAACAAATAAGCAAATCTTCTGAAATAAGTAAATTCTTGGCAAACGCTATCAATGTCCTATTATTGCATTCCAAAGACTCCGAGATAATTATATAGATAGCAGTGTACAGAGAAGGTCGTATTCCGAAAGACGTATAAATGCGTCAAGAAAATTAATGCTTTCACTGAGCAAGACGATTATACATGTTGGTGGCACATAAGCGGTTAAAGTCCTATCGTGGCTTTAGTGTCAAAGTATAGTATTATTGAAATCAAAATATTGTTATTGTATGGGAAGGGAGGCGGGGAGGGTGGCAAGATGAAAATGATGATTGAATATTGGGTCGCCAATATTGAAAATTTGAGAATCTCTGATCTAGATGTAAATTTTGGATTACGCAGAGTGGATATCATGCGACATTGCTCGTTATGGGGTCTGATCATACAACAGGTGTCTTCGTATCAAGGTTATTGTTCAAAGAAAGAATCTGCTAAAAATATCGAAAGCTTCCCCCTCAAGTCCATGGGTGGAAGGTTCTTTCAAACGTAAGGTATCCGACTACCCTAAAATCATGATTTTTTTTCAAAAATGGACAATAATTTTCTTATAGTTTTATTTTACATGACATCTTATTAGCTGTATAAAAATACCAAGCGTTTTACTTTCCATTCACTACAACAAAAACTACAAGTGTTTTAGTAAAAGCAGATGCCATAACTTTACACAAGATGTCAAACTTTAATATGCG
Organism: Trichonephila clavipes; assembly: GCA_019973935.1. NCBI lineage: Eukaryota > Metazoa > Arthropoda > Arachnida > Araneae > Nephilidae > Trichonephila > Trichonephila clavipes. The sequence continues at coordinate 285,454 of BMAU01021182.1, read as the reverse complement.
TTTTTCTCGAAATGTGTTCTTTCCGGAAAACTCAAACGGGACAGCGATTGTTCAGAAAGTTTTCAAAACCATTTGCTGAAATACAATAAAATTTTAATAATAGTAAAAGAATTTTAACCTCTTCAGATTTATCAATCACTGCTTTATTTAAAAACTTACAGTCTTTTATACTGAATATAAACATTCTTTTTAAGCAAATTCATGTAATCACTAAGATAAAGAGTGCTCTAGTATTTGTAAAATATCTCTTGTACTGAAGGTCATTTCAGACATGAATAACAAAGTAACGCACCAAAATTGAAAAAAGGAGAATTTGTTAAAAACTTTTTGTACAGAACGGGCTCTGTTTATGTAATTTTTTGTACATTTTTACTATTTTTTTCTCTTATTATTAATAATAATTTTTTTGTTTTCAATTTTAGGATTTTTTTTCTTAAAATACACTAAATAAATCTAAAAATCAGCAAAAAAAAATCCCATTATCTCCATTTTTTCAAAAAAAAGTTGTCGCAAGTAGTCGGATACATTAAGAGTGAAGTATTTTTAAAAGTGCTTAATGTGCTGAAGCACAATACATAATGTTTTTAGTGAATATTAATGCGGGAATTTTCACAAAAATCTGACTTTAAGTACACTGTTTGAATAAAAATATGGACAAGTTTTATATATATATGTATGAATAGGTGCCTAATTCTATAAAATATTCGAAAAACAAAACATATTTAAGTTTTATAATGTTCTGTGTATTAAAGGTAAAAAATGAATTTGAGTAAAACAATGAAGAATTATTAATTTTACAGATAAATAAATATAAAAGTCATGTTTTCCTTCATTTAGTATAAACAAAGAATATTTTGAATTTACAGGTTTGACTTTTTTACTCTCTCCTGATTTTTCAAATTTCACATATAGAGCAACTTCGTTATGAAATGGCAAATTAAATTATTAAAAGTAAAAAAAAAACATAGCGAAACAAATTCTTTTTTTTAAAGTACAATACACGCGTGGTCTATTTATTCAATTCCTACTATATTAGCTCACACAATCTCTCTCTCTCTCTCTCTCTCTCTATATATATATATATATATATATATACATATATATATATATATATATATATATATATATATATATATATATATATATATATATATATATATACACTGCTGGACAATTGCTAAGGACGGATAACACTATCATCCATAGCAACCACAAAATGAAATGAAGCAAAATGTGGAAAATTAGAATAAGTGTGGGATATTAGTAAGAAGATGTATGAGTATGCAAATTTTTTTCCACGTCTGTTCATCACGTGATAGCGTTCATAAGAGCTTTAAAGGTTTTGACGCGTGTGGACAGTTGTTGTTTCAAGTCAAAGTTTTACAGGAAAGATTTAATAGACGAAATTAAAATATTTGGCATGTCTTCCCACAATCACATAGATGATTTTATGCGTGGCCGAATTATTGGAAAGATCGAAGAAGGGCGAAAAATAACAGATGTTGCCAGGGAGTTCGACATCGCTCACAGCGTTGTTTCACGGCTGTGGAAGTCACTTAAAACTACTGGAATGTGTAGTAGACGGCACGGGGGAGGTCGTGTTAGAAGTACGACACCTGCAGAAGACAGATATATCGTCCTATCAGCAAAACGGAACAGGCGCACCACAGCTCAGCAGGTGGCAAATCATATTTTTGCTGCCTCAGGAAAGCAGATCTCCCGAAAAACTGTTGCCAGACGTTTGAGGGGAGGAGGACTATACGCACGCAGACCTGTTGTGTGTGTCCCATTGACCAGACAGCACCGTACTCCCCGAATGCAATGGTGTCGTGAGCATCACAATTGGACTGAACAGGACTGGGCATGCGTACTATTCTCAGATGAGAGTAGGTTCAGTCTGTCATCGGATTGTAGACGCCAACTGATCTGGCGCGAGAGTGGTACTGCTTATCGTCCAAAAAATATCCAGGAAAAGGTACGATATTCGACATGCAGTATCATGGTGTGGGCCGGCATCATGATCAATGGCCGCACGCGCCTACATGTGGTTGCGAATGGGACTATGACGGGTCAACGATACATTGATGAAGTTCTACTTCCTCATGTTCGTCTTTTCCGTGGTGCTGTCGGTGATAAATTTGTTTTTATGGACCACAACGCAACATGTCATCAAACACTCGCTGTTCAGGATTGTCTAGACAGCAAGGGTATTCAACGTCTCGTATGGCCAGCGCGTTCTCCAGATCTAAACCCCATTGAAAATGTGTGGGATTCTTTGGGGAGGCTTGTTGCTGGTTGAAACTATCCTCCGACAAACAAGAACACCATCATCCGTGCACTTACAGAGGAATGGGATAAAATGCCTCAACAGCTGCTGGATAATGTTGTGCAAAGTATGGTACGACGTGTGGAATGTTGCATCACACTCCACGGTGGACATATCCCGTACTGATACCTTTCTTTAAGGTGCCTGCTGACTTTTAGATGCATTGTTGCATTTCTCCGTACGCAGATCAAATAATTTTTTTTCTTTCAGATGTTTCACAGCTTTTGTACTTTCCAGAACAATAAATATTCTTTATTCTAATATCTGAACAGTGTGGCAACTATATTTTATCCTACTAGGCCTCATGTCTCGCTTAATGTTATGCTACATAGCAATTTGTGATCCGTCCTTAGCAATTGTCCAGCAGTGTATATATATATATATATATATATATATATATATATATATATATATATATATATATATATATACACTCAAAGAGCCAAAACATTATAAACACTTTTACATTTTGCAATGAAATCGCCTGGATGACATGGAAGGCACGTGATCAGGTGGAAGTGGTATTTTACTGCTTCTGGAGAGTCTGAAGAATCATTCTTTCACTTACTTCTGTGTGTGATGGGAAAGGTAGCGGATCTAAGCGACTTTGATAGAGGGCAGATTGTAATGGCTCGAAGGCTCGGAACAGATATTTCCGAAACTGCACGACTCGCGGGTTGTTCGCTTTCTACAATTGTTAGTACTTATGCAAAGTGGTTGAATGACGGTGAAGCCAGCAGTAGACGACATGGTGTTGGGCGTCCACACGTTATCAAAGAAAAAGGTCGCCGGAGACTGCCTTGCATGGCGGAGGTAAACAGGACCCTGCATTGACAGCCCAATACAATGCAAGGCGAAGTAGAATAGTATCGGAGCACACTGTTCAGCGGACACTGTTGGATACGGGGCTACGCAGCAAACGTCCCACTCATTATGCCTTTGCTGACCAAGCGTCATCGCCCACTGCGCCTGCGCTTGGCCCGGGAACATTGCGACTGGTCCATGGATTAGTGGGAGAGAGTTGCCTGGTCAGATGAATCACTGTTTGTCATTCATCACGCCGATGGCCGTGTCAGGATACGCCGTCTTCCAGGCGAACAGTTGCTCCCTCAATGTACAGTAGGTCATAAACAGGCCAGTAGTGGTGGTATTATGCTTTAGGGGATGTTCTCTTGGCTGACACAGGGACCCGTGGTTGTGGTAAAGCAGACAATGAATGCTACAGGGTATCTGAAAATGATTGCGGACCAGTTGCACCCTTACATGGCATATGTTCTTCCAGTTGGACAACTCACCGTGTCAAAAGTCTAAAATTGTGTTGGAGTGGTTCCAGGAACATGATGCTGAATTCAGTTAATGTTCTGGCCACCTAACTCATCGGATATCAATCCGATAGAATACATCTGGGATGTCATGGGACGACAACTCCGAGTTCAAAGACCACCAATTCGCAATATCTCGGATTTGTGTGACCGTTGCTTAAACATCTAGTACAATTTGTCTCCGGCCATCTACCAAGGACTTGTGGCATCCATACCAAGGCGGATTGAAGCTGTGCTGTACTCCAAAGGTGAGCCAACTCGTTATTGACAGGTGGTAATAATGTTTTGGCTCTTGAGTGTATATATATATATATTTATTTATTTATCTTGCTGGAATTTTCAGTCGTTAATAAATTACATTTTAAAGCCCTCAATGGAGTAAAAATTTTATATACAGGATTATTTTAGATGAAAATTCAATAGTATGTAATAATAATTAATAAAAATTAATTGATTAAAACTAATTATTTAAAGAATTATGAATACAACAACGTTGGCATCATTTTTGGTGACTTAGCAACCCTTTTGGCGACTTGTGTCAAAACTTCACTCGTTTAGTTTAGGGAAGAGGAAGAGAGGTGCGAGACCCTATAGCACCCCAAGGTATAGTCGGTTTGTCACATGTATGGTGCTCAATGCTACGGCTAACGACAGGCGTCACTTATACCTTTGCAATGATGAATGTCGGGGGCCTTGATCTGGCCTTTGCCGATCAGATGCCATAAGTAACAACAACAACGAAACATTGGAATTTAAACTTTTTTTATTATTATTATTAGTTTAGACAAGCTAGTAATTACTTTATTTTTCTGTCAACAACTGCTTTAAAATAGTTTATTTCCGTTGCTTGTTTCATATTTGTTACGATTTACTACTCTGAAATAATAATTTTATCTGCATTAAAACAATACCATCTCTCTCATATACTTCCTCATATATTTTAAAACATATAATATAAAATAAAAAAGTTGTGAATAATTTTTCTTTTAATTTTTGATTTAGGAATCTTTCTTAATCAGAAGCAAGTTATATTTTAAAAGGGTGGTCATATGTTAAAATTTAGTATCGAGGATACTTATGTGAATAAAATAAAATCTAAGAAAAACACATGGTTTATATTTTAAAAGGACATTTTAAGCCGATTGATGCATACACTACTTCTTTTTTTTTTAATTTATAACTTTTAAAATGGTTTTCCTTAGTTTTTGTTTGTTCGATACACCCATGGAGTTAAAATACTATTCCAATATTAATTCTGATTGCGAATCATTTAGTTTCTTTTTCTGTATGTTAGATGCAAGGCATGTAACAAAATTAGGTTTTCGCTTTACGATAAAATACTATACTTTTCAGAAGAACATTTTGTTTAAAGTATTTGGTTAAATAAGGAAGTTTGCTATTTTTTTATTGGAATGGAGTTTTTATATATATTTACCTCCAATAAAGACAACAACATAAATAATTATGCACACATACACACACACATACATACGTATATATATATATATATATATATATATATATATATATATATATATATATATATATATAAATATAATATATATATATATATATATATATATATATATATATATATATATATATATATATATATATAAAATATATATATATATATATATATATATATATATATAAATATATATATATATATATATATTTATATATATATATATATATATATATATATATATATATATATATATAAATATATATATATATATACCGGGTGGGCAAAAAGTCCGTAAAAACTTTAAAAATTCATAAAATCCGGAGAAATGAACGAAAAAAAAACTGTTTGCAGGATCAGCGTTAGTATGTCACGGGATTTTTTTTAAGCTAGAAAAAAAAATAATTCGAAAATCATCCGGTAGGTGGCGCTGTTGCAAGCGTCTGTGGTGGAAATATACAAATTAGACGGTTATAAAAACCTTTGCTCTCGATGAATCCACATTCATTTCATCATTACAAACAGTGAATGTGGACAAGGATGTTCAGTGCGCCGGATAAAGCTTTGTTGGTGAAATTATTTTACATGAACGAGGAATCAGCGATCATTGCCTTGCGTAAATTCCGAGTTCAGAAAAATGTGAAGAGTGGAAAAGGCCCTTTAACACCTGCAGGTCCCTTAAAGCTTGTTAAATGTTTTGAGGAAACTGGAAAGTTGGAGGATCGAGCACAAGCCGGACGACCATGCTTGAAAGAAAAACGTGCACCCTGCATTGCTGTCGAAATGGAAGCGATTGCGCCCGAAGCAGCCTCAGGGACCAGCAGTGCTCGTGAAGCTGCCAGACGATTGGGCTTACCACCATCATCTGTCCACAATATTCTTCGTCGAATCCTCTAGCTGTACCCAAACAAGTTGAAATCGTGCCATGAACTTTTGCCAGCAGATACCGCACAGAGGGAAGCATTTGCGAAGTGGGCCTTCTTTAAAATGGAACAGGATCCCACCTGGGTTTTTAACATCTGGTGGACACATGAAGCTCATTTCTCGCTTCATGGTGACGTTAACAACCATAACTGTCAGATTTGCGTGACCTCTAATCCACGTGAGTACACACAGAAGCCATTGCATTCCCCAAAAGTTACAGCATGGTGTGGTTTCACGGGTTCATTTATCATAGGAGCCTTCTTCTTTGAAACGCAATGCCCAGTAAATGGATGGATAACGGAAACAGTAAATGCTCAGCGTTATCTAACGCTTCTGAAGGAGACTGTCGTGCCATGTTTAATTCAACGAGGTCAGATTTCGAATGTCACGTTCATGCAGGATGGAGCAACCAGTCACACTGCTAACTCGGTTAAGGCATTCCTGATACAGACGTTCGGGGAAGACAGAATCGTTAGCAGGCGCTGCAGGTACCCATGGCCTCCTCGGTCTCCAGATTTAACACCGGCAGACTTCTGGTTGTGGGGATATTTGAAATCTCGCGTGTATCTATCCGGTCCATCAAGTCTGTCGGAACTGAAAGAATGGTATCCGCAGAGAAGTATCCTCCATACATCCGGACATGTTGCACTCTACCGTTGCTGGATTTATCACTCGTCTGGAATGTCTTCTCCCCTGTGGTGGTGGTCATGTGGAACATATTCTGGTGTAATAAAATTGTTAAAGTTTTCTGTTCATTATTTGTGTATTGTTTATGTGATTTGCGAACATCAGCGCCACCTGCCGGATGATTTTCGAAATATTTTTTTTTCTGGTTTAAAAAAAATCCCGTGACATACTAATGCTGATTCTGCAAACAGTTTTTTTTTCGTTCATTTCTCTGGATTTTATGAATTTTTAAAATTTTTACGGACTTTTTGCCCACCCGGTATATATATATATATATATATATATATATATATATATATATATATATATATATATATATATATATATATATATATATATATATATATAGTATAATTCTCTACAAACAAGAGATAAACATCCACCAATTACATTCGAAAAAACACATAGACAGTAGGAAAATCATACAATGAAGGACACATGAGCAGCCGAGATTAAAAATTATAAAATGGAATCTGCAGTATTATAAACATTGCTGACTTAGGACAGATAATATATAAAATATTTTATATAAAAGTGAGGTTGAACATGTTTTTTGGCCATCCAATCTTCCCCCTTTATGTAAATATTACTGAGAAAAAAAACCTATTGAAAGTAATGGGTAGGAATATCTAAATCCATTACAAGATAGAGGTAACTTACCTTAAAATTGCACTTAAAAATGCAGAGCCCGCGCTAAATCTGAGTGCAATAAAAAAGTTATTGCCAGATTCTGGAACCTAATGCAGATTCAAAGCATGTGAATGGCTGAAATGTAGCACTTAACAAAAATATAAAAAATCTAAATAAAAATTAAAAGAAGAGTTACACATTACCATAACTTTAGTGACACTAGATATATATGAATTAAATAATAATAAGTAATTTAATCTAATATTAAAAAAAAGGGGTAACTATAACTAGGAATTATGTAAATCTATAGTAATAAACTATTATTTATAATCTAAGAATTATTAATCTTACTATTTCCAATATCTTTATTCATATAACTATTAATAAAATTAATTGGGTATTTCTGATTTAAGCAATATTTAGTAAAATGTTTATAGTTTATTATATCTGATATTTTTAACACTAGAAATTTATTGCGTTGTATATAATTAATAACAATATTTCTGAATATAGAAATATATATATATATATACATTAATGTAATAATTTCAGCATTATTTGTCTGATAACTACTAAAATAAATGTGTGGGGGTGAGAGAGTGAGTGATAATAGCTAAATATAAAATTCTTGAAATATATACAGTATATATTGTTTTCTGATCAATGCAGTTTTCGTATGCAATCTATTTTTCTTACTGTATTTTCCAGAAAATCATTTCGAACTTGGTGATCATTTTTTAACTCTGAGAAGGATTTGAAATCACTTGGAAAGGGGTTCACTTGAAAGTTGAACACTTCGGATGATTACTTACTGCTCTCGTGATACTAGAAGCTTAAGCAAACAATTCACGGATCTTCTGGAATTATCGAATTTCTACTGTGATCTTTTACCTTTTTCGTTTTTCTTTCTCTTTTTTTTTCCTTTTATAAACTTTTTCTTACAGTTCTTCTCCACAAAATCCCACTGTATATTGTGTCTTCGCGCATTTTCCGTTATTTTTATTTTAAACTTTTTATTTTTTATTTTTGCACGTACTACTTTCGATTTTTAAGTTCTTTACTTATTTTATTTATTTTGTTTTCATTTCTGTAGACTTGTGAATTCGTTATATAATTCTTTCTTAAGATATTCTCATTACAGATTTCTTTTCACTCTCATTTTTTGGCTCTAAAAACAACTGCGGTGAAAAAAAGGGGATTTATGTTAATAATTACTGTCTAAATGTTCAGGCATAATTCTGTAAAAACACCAGGAATCTACTATGATTGATTAAGAAAGACATGCCTTCTTTTTACTCAATCTTCATGTATTATCAAGCACTTGCAGCCAAAGGGGAAATGCTTTTCGAGATAGCAGAATATTTCAAACTAAAATTTTTATCTGAAATATATTGTTATGATAAATTTAGTAAATATGGGTACTATGTCATATGGGCACATATCAGCAAATTCTCATATTACACGTATTGTTTTATAGAGTTGGTGCATTCGGGCTGTAGCGTTGGTAATGATCAAGCGTCATGGAACTGTGTTATTTTCAAAAAAAAGCCCAAACAGACCATTTCTAAGTAAGTACAACTAGCTGATGCTTCAAATTTGGGTTGTTATATTTTAGTTAACTTACTTATGATTTAACACTCAAAATTGATTAGTTTTACATGACACTTATAAGTGGCTGTAATCTTATGAGAGTGTTGTATTCGTTGGCGGAAACGGTGGTTTCTTTCTTTCTCTCTTCAAAGCTAGTAATGACAACTATTGATAAAGATCACTAGAGCAGTGCTTCTCAATCTTCAAAAACTTGCCACCCAGTTTTCAATCATAATTTTTATCGCACCCCCTTCCAAACAATAACAATGTATTGGATTTAATAATGTACATACTTTGACGCTATTCCAATACAAAAAAATGTCATCTTTTTGAACACACGGCACAATATAAATGAAATATTTAAAAATAAATCATCAAACAAAAATCAAAAAAATATTAGTAGGAAATAGAACGAAAAAATTTACAATTCAATACACAGAATTCGCTTCAGAACGATAGGAAAATCCGAATTGAATATTTGTCGAAAACGAAAAAAAAAAAGTAAGAAATCCGTTAAGTCGCTCAAAATATGCTACAGATCAAAACATGAACTTCGATTTGATTTCCAAGTCAAGCCAACCTACTATGACGCTTTTTTCGAAAAACTCTTTGAAATCTATTTTCTCCTTTATTATTTCTCCCCCCGCTTTTTAAATTTTATTACATTTTTAAGCACTTTTTGAATGTAAAATGATTAAAAAATAGTCACCTCGATTGTTTTAATATGATGAAATGCATTTCTACTTTTCGCACGTGTTCACAACAATCTTTTCATCGCAAGGGCAAATCAATAGGAAACCAAAATGTATTTTAGGAGATTCGTGGAACCTTTGTTATTTCTTAGGTAACTTTTCTGTCTCATAAATGTCTAATAAAGACTAAATTCGGTTTAATCTTTGAGCTTCAATATTATTTAGAAAGGGGTTAAGTACCGAATATCTTTTAATGTATAAACTAACTTTCAGGAAGTGAAATGACATGTATTTTTATTACAAAATAACATGATCTATATCCAAATAAATTAAAGTATAACTGTCACCCAAATGAAAGGAACCTGGTTTAACCCTCTAGCTGCGTATCCCGCGATTTCAACTATCAATATAGATGTAGCAAAATTTGTGCAACCCACGATTTCCGCAGGTATGCATTTTTTCCGATTATTTAGCTATGCAACCAGTGCTGTTTATGTTTTTATGTCTTGATTTATTATTTTTATGTTCATATTTTTATGATCTAATTTTATCTCTTAGAATAAAAACTTTTTTTATATTTTTTGTATATTTTAATTCTAAAAATGAACTAGTCGAAAAAGGAAAAAAAGTAATACGGACGTAACAGATAGGCTAGACAAAGATGCCTTATATGTTGAAACAAATGCCCCATGCAGTCCAATAGATAATGGATACCTTGGTGAATAAACTGTAGTGTTAGTTGTGGAACCAATTTTCAACAGCAGCTTTGACCTCATTAGCATCGGTGTAAATCTCGTCTACTGGGAAGAAGTCCGGGTTATAAGAGTAATTTCCAGAACCTCCCAGTAGAATTGCCAAAAAAAAAATGCTTGGCGCGCAACAGCCACATGAGTTGACAAGCCATTTCTCGAGCAGTGATTCACCCTTTAATTCTCACGAGACGGTCTGCATCTGCAGCTTCCTCCTTGGTGATAACCCTTTTCGCTTGACCACGGCGTGACCTGTCATCAGTACTGACCAGTCATCTACAACTTATACACTCCGTGTCATATGCATTTTGCCTTTGACGATAGATTTCATTAGCATTTACTTTTACCAGTGTTAAAAATTGCCCAAACACACATTGACACCGTTTACAGACATCCATGATGAGGACGATAACTTTTAACGTGTTCTCACGCTTTCACACGCATTTGGCGAGATCTGACTATATCGCGTGCATTCACAGCACTCTGCACCCTCTGTTGTAACTCTAGTTTAGCGGCGCTGCAGTCGTTTGTTTCCAAGTATATATAGTATTCCTGTCTGTCTTGTTTATTTGTAAATAAACGTTTGAGCCTCCATCCGACTGGTCACGTGGTTTTAGTCGCCTCAACTTCTGACAGGTAAGAGTCAATTTATTCCATTTTTAATGAACGAAATTGAATTGAATTTTTGAAATATGATAACGAATGAATTTACGAATTTAAACATTATTTGACATTGAACTTGAATTTGAACACCCTCTATAGAGCAATGTGCAGTCAGCTTTATATTCAAATTGTGAAGTTATTACAGTAATGTCATTTTCATTTGCATAGGCCAACCTTTTATATTACTTTAATAACCAGTGCTAACACACAATCAAATATTCTCATATTTTTCAACTGTAAAAGAAAGATCCGCATAATCCGGGGTATAACACAAAATTATTTTTCAAACTGCGTTTTTCAAGCCTTCATACATCGAGCGCCTTTATTTTACAAAGAAACATGACATGTACATGCGCAACCATTTTATCTTTTGAAGTTTAGAAATATTCTGTTAGTGGGCAATTAAAACATACAAGAACATTTAACCAGATGTAACTAAAGGTCATTCAAAAATGTAGTACATCTAACAATCTAGATGGAATGGACGATTAGTTATTTATGAAACAGTGTAACAGTAATAATGAAGATGAAACATGCCTCGAAGATTTTTCTGAAGATACAAGGGAAAAGGAATGGGATGATTTTTTCATGTTATTCAATCATGAAAATTCATAAGATGTCTCATTTCTATTACACTCTATAACAAAAAAAACGACGCACCAAGAACGCTTTGAATGACAGAGCCAAAAATTGCTAGGTAGGAAAATTATGTATAGAAAACAAAATGTTTAAAATGTCAAAAAAATTTAATGGTTTATTTCAGAGTTACATATAGTTACAAGGTAACCAACTCCATAAGGGTTGACCCACCTCTACCTTGGATGCAAGCTGCCACACGACGTGGCATAGAGTGATAAAGCCCCCTGACGATCTCCTGTGGTATTGCCATATTTTCTCCAATTGTCAAACAGGACCATCAGCATTCCTTGGTAGATGCAGTCACCTTCCCATCATATCCCAGACATGCAAGACTGGAGAGAGATTTGGTGATTTGGCTTGCAAAGGAAGTGTTAGACAAGCTGTAAGAAAGTTCATAGAAACATGTGCCGTATGTAGTCTGTCATTATCTTGCTGAAAAAGTAAGGCCAAAGTACTAAAGAAGGAATGGTAGCAAAACAGTTCTCAGAATGTGGTCGATGTACCGCTGTGGCCTGTCATGACGACCAAAGTGGTCCGGCTATCAAACGAAATGGCTCCGCAGATAATAACTAATGGTTGAGGATCTGTGGGGAGTGCAATAGCGAAAAGCAGGATCAGCATGCTGCCCTGGACGTCTCCTGACATGTCTTCGATGATCATCAGGACACCATCGGAAACGGGATTCGTCCCTAAATATTGAAAGTCCCTAATCATCATAATTCAAACCTGATAGAGCCAAGCATCACATAAATCTGGCTCGAAAGTGTACAGGTGTCGTAGCTATCGGTACGAGCTTAAATTTTGTTTTATCTGCCGTTTGTGAATGACCATGGTGAACACTCGTGTGCGTGTAGCACGTCTGATGTCTGATAACGATGAATCAGGTACTGTAGCAATCAGTCTGTTCTCCCGATCTGCTGTGACTCTAGGCCGACCGCTACCATCATGACGCTGAAGTATGCCATTGTTCATCCATTCTTGCCAGCATCTTCTGATGGCTGCATCTCTTCGACACATATGCCGAGCAATTCTCCAATTTTGCCAACCTGCCTCTTTCAATCCAATGATACGACCTCTTTCAAACACTTACAGTTGCTCACAATGAGCTCCAATCCTATGGTAAAGCATTTTTTTCAGTCATTGAAAGGTATTCTAAATTGCAGTGCAACAGAAATTTTGACCATCAGATTGAAAACCGCATCTTATAGACGCCTTCTGGATGCGCTGTAGACCCCGTTATTCATTTTCATCGGACGCCAAATGTTAATCAATTGCATTTTCGGTACAAATGTCTTTGCATACGAAATTTCATTACAATCTAACAACTCCTTCTTGGTGCATCGTTTTTTTTTTTGTTATAGAGTGTAAATAAATAGAATCAAGATACATGTAGAAATCAAATTTTTAATACAACCATCTCATCTTTATTTTTAAAGCTTATATTTTTACATCCAGCGTAAAACCTCCATCCAGTAAAGTTTGAGGTGTTTTTTTTTTTTAAATATTAAAATAGAACGTTAAACAGCAGATGTCAAAATATTTCTTCTAAAAGTTTTGCCTTAAGTAATTAGTCTATCAATAAAATTGTACCATTGTAATGTAGAAATTTATCAGTATTGTTACTCTATATTTTATTAATACATTATTTTTTAAAAAATACATTATAATTTTCTCCTAGAGGTAGGAAACGTCGCTTAAGAATAAAAGTATGTAAACAATATTCTTTAAAAAATAATAAAAAAAGGTTACCAATGTGTTTCTGCTCCGAAAAAATCAACAGTATCGAAAAATAAGCTTAAATTTAACACAAATATAAAGAAATATGAAGCATAAATGCATTCATAGTTTTTATTAAAGCAAACATAGTTCTTAAGAGATTTTCTAAGTTTTCTGGGTTTTATTATAAAAAAATTCTTTAGTGATATTAGAATTAATTTTTTGAAAAATAAACCGTTTCCCTGAGATGTGTGAAGTTATTATAGAGAAAAAACTTTTAATTTTTAAGTTCAAAGTATATTTTATATATACAAATATTTCTTTCGTAATTTAAAAAATTCAATTTCCTTATTTTATGGAATATAATAAAAACTAATTATTCTAAGATACTGCATAACTATATTTAAATTCCTTTAATTATCGTTAGAAATTACAATTTAACTCATTTATAATTACACAGTTAAATTCCTTTTTTTCTTCAGTGTGCGTGTTACTGACAATAGTTGAATCATTATTTTAAAACTAACTTATTGAGAAATTAAAAAAAAAGACAAAAGGCATATGTACATAAATTTAGGACAATTCTGATTGGAAAACATATCAAATATTACACATGATACTTAATATACAGGGTGATACTCTACCCTACTGAGAGAGACAAGGGGATTAGGGGGTACAGAGATGACTCAGAATCACATAGGAATGAAGTGTCGTAAATGACATAGTTGCGAGCTACGATGCAAAGAAGCCCAGAAAAAGAACAAAAACAGTAACACATCACAGGGACAAAAAATATTTTATTGAAAGATTGTACTAAACCCGGAGTTTGAAATTCTGACCAGAAATCATCTGACAGGCCTGACAGTGGTGCTGCAAAAAATTTTATATATTCCCAAAGTTTCCTACCATTTCACGTATTCTCGCAGCAGTAACAGGTGCTCGAGAGATGAAATTTTCAACTAAAGGAAAGGTCGTCTCGTAAGTCAAATTCTTTATGCGTCCAGAACCAGACTCAGGTCACCTGAGTGATGTGGAACACGCCTGTTCGAGTGACGTTCCTGGTACAACAGCCGCGTAACGGGGCCATTACAATCCGTAGCTCCAAACACGATTAGCACGTTGACTGGTTCTTCCTTTTAACACGAGTTCATCCTACTACCACTGTAAAAGAGATAACAAATGACAACTCCCAGTTAGATCAGTTTTCACAAAACCTTGCGTTCAGCATTACCTACTTCCGCAAGACTACCTCAAATAATCTTCCAGAAAGTTAGGAATTCCTAGCAGCGCAGCTGTTCAGACCTGCCAGACGACTTCTGTCCGTGATTTCGAACACCTGTTGTAGTACAATCATTCAATAAAATGAATTATGTCCCTTTAATGTGTCGTTGTTTTTGTTCTTTTTCTCTGCTTCTTGGCACCATAGCTAGCGACAATAGTATTTGCGTCCCTGATTACAGTACCTTGTACACACCCTGCAAATTTGTCGGTCTGGATGCGTATTACCCTGCATATAGGATGGAATAAAAGTTTTCAAACCAAAAAGGATTAAACAAATGTTTTCAATCCAAAAAGGATCAAATAAATGTTTTTAAACCCAAAATTATCAAATAACTGTTGGCTAACCTAAAATAATCAAAAAACTATTTCCAAACCAAAAAGGATCAATTTTTTTCTTTTTTATTTTCAGTTAAGACTATTCGTTTACCACTCGGTATTTTTAAAAATTCTGCCCTAGATTATGCTTTATTAAAAATAAACAAAAACATTTTTTTTTAAAATTTAAAAAGGTGTTTTTTTTTAAAATATATTTTTAGAAAATTAATATTCTTTGTATGTTTCGAATAATGTCAATATATTGCTTGAATGATACGTATTCTCTTTAACCATGTTGCATTTTGATAGAATTCTAAAACCGTCTGAGGACGTTTAACTGCTAAAATATTCATTCAATAACGTCACAAAAATAAACCTTTGTAAGAAAAATAGAGCTTCTCTTATCCAGTCTATGATAAGTAAGTATAATTAGGTTGCATTATACATAGCTCTTCTAAATTTCCTTATCGAGATATTTATGAAACTCTGGGATTATTCCTAAGGAAATTATACCAATTAGAAGAATAATATATGCAATCATATATGAGAAGAAAGACCTAAAAATAATCTAGATATATATATATATATATATATATTATAAATACAGAAGTTTGTGAGGATGTTTGGCCGTCTTTCATGCAAAAACAACCGAATTGATTTTAATGAAATTTTACAGTAATATAGCTTATACATCAGAATAACATATAGACTATAATTTATAGCATAGGCTATAATTTATAAAGATATTGTGTGAAGTTTCCAAAATATAACGATATTTGTCAAGTAGGAAAAAATTCTGCCATCTGCAAGCAATTCTGACATGCGCTGCAAAAAAACTAACGACAGCATATATCTATCTTTTGTTTGTGAAGAAACCATTTTTATTTTGGCTACGCAAGGTGCTCGCTTCTAATTAATTCTTGTGATCAGTATAATCCCTAATTTTTTTTTATTTCAGAATAAAACTAAGTTCTGAAGAGAGAGATTGTTAGAAATCTCTTTATTTGAATGTTGGTTTTTTTATGATTTTATTATGCACATTTGGTAGTAAGAAATTGACCTTTTTTTTTTCAAAATAAATGCTTTTATCGGTTCTGGTACTTAAAGTACATAAACTTTCTCTTTCACACTTCATCATTTGGACAAATTTTCATAATTTGTTTGTGGTTAATAGTTAATTATAACGCTATAATTTTAATTGAATAGGCAGATATTGCAATTTTAAATATAAAAATAATTATAACTACCGTACTGCATTTTTTTGACTGAGTGAATGAGTGAGTGAATATTAACGTCGCACTGTTCAGCTACACGAGGGCTTTTGGCAACGGACCTAGTAATTTTGAACCATGGTCAAGTGACGTGGACGACACCTGATCTGGCACCCTCTTCTCCTAACTACCACACCAACTTAGAAGGAATATTCTACCCATACTTAGCAGGAATATTCTTTGAAATCATCTCTTCCAAGATATATGGCAGCCCAGGTTCTATGATGAGTATTTTAGCGGGGAAGGCGAATAGTTTTGTAGCAAATATTGCGTTTTCAGCGGATTGCGAAGATTATTATTTATGTCCCGAAAAAATAGTTTATGTCACACTTTAAGTGTCTTATGTTTGTGTATGTTAATGAAGACCTTAGAAAACAATTTGACTACTTATTTTAAGTGAATGGTGTATATAATTAATTTTATAGTGGGATATCTTTTATTAATTTATTATCTCTAACGGATTAAATTTCCCAAAGTGGAGTATTTTGTTTATGCATATCCCTTAATTTTCAATGTAGTGATTCAAAAAAAAATATTGTATGAAAAAAACTGCAGTAAATCATAAGGCGATGGATAAAGTATTAACGTGCATCGTTTCCCTACACGGAGGGTCTTACAAAGCTCTAATAAAGTTCGAGCTATGAAAGTAGCTCGACATTTGCCAACTTGACTCTATCGTTAACATTTTGCTATGTTATTCATTGAATCGCCGTTATAATTTAAGAAACGGCGTTGCTTGCGAATATTACAATTTTAACATAAAATAAATACAACACAGAGTAATATTAATGTATTACACTTTCAGACATAAATTATTTACACTATTGTAAGCGTTCATTACACAAAACTTTTAACAATGTGTTACTTTTGCTTAGCAGAGATCAGCTTAGGGAGGTATTTTCAAATATCGTTCCTCAAGAATGTTACGGGGAGTTAAAAATAAATAAAAAATCATTTTTATCAGTTATTAGATCTATAGACTTAAAAACTAACAAAGGTGTTTTTTTCTTTTTTTTTTTTTGTTTAGCTGAGATATGCAAAACGCTTCTTTTTTTTTGCTTAATTTGCAATTCACGTAAAATTAACTCATTAAAACCTTCTTTATCCTTCAATCCGTAACGTTTAATTTTTCAGTAAACCCGTGCGAAGAACGGGTATACCAGCTTGTAAGAAATAATACCTAAATAATCATCCTATATGTAAGTTCAACACTCCCATTGTCTTAGTGAATAAATTCTTACCTTGGAGAGTCATTATAGTAAAATGTATAGAATACAGAAGTGTATATTGCATTTTAATTTGTGTTCACATTTATTTCAATTCTTAGAATGCTATACAATAGCACACAAGCACTACTTCATACAAAAATATATAATATATATATATATATATATATATATATATATTATATAAAAATATATACATATTTAAGATTGTGAGCAAGGAGAAGAAAAACTTTCCACGAAAAAGAAATAAGAATGACAACGTTGTGTTAAGCGTTTCTGATTTTCCGCCATACAAATCAATCTCCATTGCAATAAACCCTACCAAACTAGAAAACTTTTTGAATAGATTATCAAGAATGTATTTTAATGTCAAAGATGAATATAGTGTATATGAGAGTAATAATATTAGCATATTAATATGTGTGCGTGTATATATAAGAAAATTGCTTTCACTCATTCACTCATTTGCTAACTCATATCGAGAACCTATTAATTCTAAGGTTTTGAATTTTTGCAGGAATATTCCTTTAATGATTATATATCCACTAAGAATGGTCTTTTTTCAAAAATTGACTCCACAAAGTGGTTTGTGGGCGTGTTATAGATAAAGAAAAATTCCGTTTTGGAACTGTTAGACTTATACAAACTTGAAATTTTGGAAACGGATTTCTCATGTTGAGTAGAGATCAATAATTAAAAACGGATTTTACAGAAATCAACTCCCAAGATGGGTCACGGAGGTGTTTTCAAATATATATATATATATATATATATATATATATATATATATATATATATATATATATATATAAATCCATGGTTTTGAATTATAAGACACATATTTTAAATTTGCCAAACATATATGTAATATGTATTCAGTCAAGATCTGCTAAGAACAGGTATTGTGCAGATATAGACTATCAAGAGTGGCTACGAGGGCTTACGACGATGATGTTATAGATAAAAAGAAATATAGAAATAACCCCGCTCTATACGATTAAACTTAAAGAATTCTAGTTTTTATGGCATGTTTTTTTTAATGAGTAGAGATCCATTCAAAATGGTGTTAGAGGAAACAGACTACAAGAGTGGTTACAAAGGCGGTAAATGTTAAGTATACTTTTGCATTATAAATGCAAGTAATGTTCTTTTTAAATCAGGAAGTGACGGTTATAAAAACATTTTTAATATAGTCGAAGGTTTAATGTTAGTCCTTAGCTAGCAATAATCTTAAAAAATACATGGTGTTAAAATGAAATACCCAGCAGAGCGGACCAGTAACGGCTATTTAACTAATATTTGAAGATATTTAAGGGAACAAGCAAAAGTCAAGTCAATTGTAGAACATCTATTAAAATTTTTCAACTTCAGATCCCTCAAATTTCAACACATAAAGTCAGACAGTCAAAATATGTGAAAGATGCCTTCCTTTTGAATCAGTGACATATAATACATTTCGCACTTCAGTTAGTAGTTTACATTCAATGTTTATTCACAGTCTTTACGAAACAAACAAACTATACTTTAAATAAAGTAATGAAATAAGGAAAATCATTAGATTTTTGTTATTTCTGAATGGATAAAGAAAACTTTGAAAAGCAGACGACTCTTAAATAGATATATAAAAATTCTGTTCAAAAACTTTATTTAAACTTTTATTTCCGGAATAGGAATTACTTTTCAAATAACATTCAAAGTTTATTTACTTTTTAAACATCAATAGGGATATCCTTTTCAAAGTTGATGTTTATTGGAATGAACACATGAAAAGGATAGTTAGAGCGACTGATAAATGCAATCCGGCTTTGAACATAAATGAGAAGGCTGAGTTCTGAGAGAAAATATTAAAAAAAATTATTTAATCTAAGTTAATTGAAGACGACCAAGGATATATCTTCTACATATATATGAGAAATTTCCCTAATTAGTTTAATCTCATTCAGAACTTTCAAACTTGGGACAATAATGTGCTCTAAAAATGGATTTCCTACTGCAGTTCAACATTTCATTAAGAATTTCCTTCTGTATAATGTCTCAGTTTCTTGTAAATAACTTACTATTGTCTACTGATTACTTAGCTCTGATGCTAGAATAGAAAATTAGTTAAAACTTAAAAGAATATGGTCTATAGGGATCCATAATTTAATTGAATAATTTTAAAATTAAACTTGATGGTGTTATGGAAATTTCCAATTTTCCCTAAGGCTCTGAATTACTATATACACTGATATGCTCCAACTTTTTCGATTATGAAGTGAATTATTGTTCCGCGCATATTTGTCGAATTCCCCAGACTAAATTGATCGTTTTAATTTCAGTTATATAGAATTACTATTTAACTATAGCAATTCCTTTTACGATAGTTAAACATTTCTAATCTTCAAAGTTTCTTTGGAATTTTATTCAATGAAAATTAATTTTATTATAAAAAAATTCTTTTAAAATGGGCTGTAATCTTTCAAGTACGGAACTTTTAGAGTTAGTAAAACTTAGAATGGACCCCCAAACAGTTGGAAAATTTTCAGCAGATTCTGTTATATATTGAATTGAGCGGCATGCAAAGTTGAATTAGCATTTGCACTAGCAGGAATTTTAATGAATATATTTATGCAATTTAATAATTTGGTAAGAAATTATACAGTTTTTCTTCTTGGTAATCTTTTTAGCATTGTGCTTACTGCAAAAAGAACTAAATTTGTGATTGGTTTTCCTTTCCAACCTTTTAAAGCTGAA
Source organism: Trichonephila clavipes (assembly GCA_019973935.1). Lineage (NCBI taxonomy): Eukaryota > Metazoa > Arthropoda > Arachnida > Araneae > Nephilidae > Trichonephila > Trichonephila clavipes. Next base: position 265,222 of record BMAU01021182.1, on the reverse strand, counting down.
GTTAAGAATAGCTGTTACATAACGATATGCAGGGTGACCCGACTTTAAAAAAATCATTGTATTGAAACAAATGCACATATCATAATAAGTGATATTTAAATGTAAAGAGAAATATACTAAGTTTTTTTTCTGTTACAAATGTTTGATGTGTGACCCTCTTGTTACACAGCATATGTCCAATTTGTAATCCAGTTCGTTCCATACATTCTGTAGCAACACTCTATAAATGGTTCCTTATGTTGTACACATTCTTGCTTGTCATCCTCAGTTATTTATTGTATCAATTGCAAATGATATGGTTTGAAATAAAAAAAAAATTTCGTAAAGTTTTTCATAAAGTTTTCTGCGGCATACGAAGTTTCCAGGCGGCAACTATTTTTTGCTCCCGAGGACTTCGAACCAGACTCTGCCTCACTCTTACCACTGCTTCTTCCGAGACGCTTCACCAGCCGCTGCTTTTTATTTTATACTAGAAAAACCTGTTTTCTTTAACTTATGATACCATCTCAGAAAGCTCTTGTTGGATGGGGCTTCTTTTGCGTAGAGATTTCTAAATGTACGTTACACCCCGAAATAACTAAAATGAAAAAAACCCGTGCAACTTGTTATACGCAAAAACTGTCCTCTATCATTATCAACATGTTTTAATTTTAAACACAGTGATCTTGAATGTGCTATTGATCATAGATAGGGTAAAAACTTGGTATAATTATATTTACATTGATGTATCACTTATTGCAATGTATGCATTCGTCTAGAAAATAAGATTTTTTAAATCGGTTACTTCATTTCTTCTCACCAAGAATAATAATGAAAATCCTTCCTTACAAGTTGCATGAATTACATATTTAATAATTTGCAGTGGCATCTTTCCTGCAAGTCAAATCAAACTATTCCGCTTTCCACAATTTGTATCGTTTTATAGTGGCAGAATTTAGTTTTACAATTATATCAAGGAAATGGGAAAACTTGCTTACAGACAATTCGCTTAAATTTGTTGGGAAGATAACAATAATAGAAATCCTTCTATTAAAATAGTTGGTAAATGCTTGAATTTTAATTCAAGAAGTATTACACTTGTTGGGAAAAGGTTGTCGATGCCTGGCCTTGAATTGAATAGTTATTTTTATCAGTCCAAGGGGATTACGAGAGGTGTGAGTGCAAAGAAATTCACGCTTCTCTGACTTATTTTCAAAATTTAAATTAACATGATATATTTTATTGATTATTTATGGCTGAAATAATAATTTCAGTTATTTGTTTCTGGAATCCTCGACAAAGTAGAGATAACACAAGTGATAATAGGAAGTCTAGTCCGGATGTACTAAGGATCCTTTTAGAATTTGGGAGTTCCGATTTCTGAGATGTGAAATGTTGTCCTTAACCTCAAACTGAATTTATCATAAAAGTATGGATAAGCTGACCTTTCTCAGAAATGCTGAAGAAAAATTGACTACTTTATTTTGATCCCCGCAGATTTAATATACAGTAATACCCCGAAATTATGCGATAGATAAGACTGAGTGTTAACCACGTAAGTCGAATTCACGTAAGTCGGGGTAAGATTTTTTTTTTTTTTTTTGCATACAAATATATATAACATTTTTTCATTTGGCACCGAAGAAGAAAGAAAATAATAATTTAGAAATACAAACTAATAAAATCTTAAATAATACACATACAAAATCGTACGCGGAAGTTATGTTGATGTAGAAGGTTTCATAAAATTTTACAAAGTAATCTCTCTCTCTCTCTTATTGCCGGATCAAAGATTTTTTTCTACCGCAAAATCTCCTTTTAGCATGCTAATAATTTTTTATTTCTTGTTTTTCTTAAAAAATATACTCATAACTCCGAGTCTATAGTTTTTAAAATTTGTAAGTTTGGTTTCAAATAAATTGAGACCTTCAGTTAACTTGTGTCTAAAGATGATTGCGATTGGGTCTAAAGAGTCAGACTTCTTCAATGTTTTGCTTTTTTCCATGCATTTCCATAAGCTTATCACTTGTCAGTTCCTAATTAAGAAAATCCAGCTGTTCTTGATCATCATCACTATCCACTTGTAAATTTATTTGCTGGAAAGATCCGAAAATTCTTCAATCACATTACCAAAGTTACCACTTTAATTATTTTTTTTGCTCTCACACAATGGACGTATCGACAGATTTGAACATCGCGTAAGTCCGGATACGCGTAAATCGAGGTATTATTGTTTTTCGCTAAGGCAACATGAAGGGCAAATAGTTTCTCAAGAACATACTCAATTTCATTGTTGAGAAGTAAATCATATGCATCAGATTCTGTTAGATTTCCTTTTTGCTTTAATATTTTAAAACAGATCGTCCTGTTCTACAGTCTCCAGTGATATAGAATGAAATTTATTTCAGAACAAACTTACTTGTATAAAGTGTAGCATTTAGTGGTATGCAAGCTTGCTGTTACTCACCTCTGTTCTCCCAACATGATGAATTTCACCAATTCCGAACTTATGAAGAAAATGGTATACATTATTTTTTTTTCATTGCTCGTTGTCCTTTCATCATTTTCAGCGTGAGATCATCTCTTTAAAAACCCATACTTTACTTTCTTGGCGTGTTGGAACGTCAAAAAATGATGTGTGCGTTTCATCAGTTTTAGAAATTATGCGGTTTCTTTACTAATTCTGACACGCTCCTCTTTCTAGTGTTCAGTTAGATTATGGAGAACCCAATAAAAAACTACTTTTTTCATAAGTAATTCTTAATGAATAATTGTGCGTGTGGCTGCGAATCCAATGTAAAGTTCTTTCTGTATCATTTGGTAGGTACAGGGAATATCATCCATTAGCATTTTTCGTATGGCAGACACATTATCCGGGATTACTATCGACCGTGTCTTCTTGTGTGTATCCTGAAGAGAATTATGACTTATGTGCAAAATTCTTTTAAAGATCTGAATTTGTAAAACGACATGGAGATTCTTCCCCAAATGCTAATTGTAGTCGTTGGAGGCATTCGTCTTGATTTAATCTCACTTTAAGGGGACACAGTACGATTCAATTAACCAGAATCGGTCAAAAAATCAAATTTCAATTTTTTAGCCTAAATTTTTCTTTATATACTTTTCTATATCCTCACAAAATTTGAATGCTCTAAACTAAAAAAATTCAGAATTATGATAGCTTTTACGTTCGTTTTTATTCACATCCCTATGGCAAATCAAAACTTTAAACTGACGTATCTCAGAAAGATAAAATAACTAGTTTGTCTTCATTTAAAATACTAAGGCTTTTTTTCTATTGCGCCTAACGCTTTGAATTTTTTTTACCTATTGCCAATAGTACATGTAACAAAAGTTGGTATGCATTTTTGAATCAAAGCAATATTTATTTTTTTAAAAATAATTAAACCCAGAATTTATACATTTTTTAAGGAATTTTCAATAAACATTCATAAAAAGAAGTATTGTATGAATACCAATCACGTTAACGCAAAACCCATACCAACTTTTTTTATAAATTGTTTGATGTACTTGTAAATCAAATTTCATTCATGTACGTCAATTTTTGTAGGAGGAGTAGCACTTTAAAATCACTTCAAAAATTTCAAGTTTTTTCCTTAAAAAATTACATGGCTACCTTTTTATGAAATTATGAGCGCAAAATCTGTTTAACATAGTATGCATACATAGGAGGCAACCAAAAAAATTTTAAAAATCCTTAAATTAAAATTTTTTGCGTAAAAATTACCATGTCCCCTTAAAATCACCAGACAATCATAGCACAATAGTGTTCTCGCGGAAACTCCATTTTCACTTTAGTTAAAAATTCCTTCTACGCTAAACAACTTGAAATAAATCAATAAACAAATCGGCTGCTGTGTTAAAAAATACTTCGTATTTTCATATTTAACCGTTATTCATTTTTTTTATTTTTCTCGTCTGCGTGCATCTCAAAAATTCCAGAGTTAGCCTCGTATTATTAGATTAGTTGGTAATATAAAAGCATTGCATGTTATATGAATCTTTTAATTATTTTCTATATGTTGAATGATGATTTTATTCATGAATGACATTGTTGATGAAAAATAATATATTTCAGAGTTTTTATCTTAACTCACAAAAAAGTACTAATTTTATAGGATCATTCGCTTATGAATAAGGTTATTGATAATTAATCCATTTTAAACAATTTCTTCGAAAGTATAACTCATTTCAACGCCAAAAGAAGGAAAAAGTTTAAAAAATCAATTAACTTATGAAATTTTAATCATATCACTTTCATAAATAAACTTTCACAAAAATTGAAATGAAAAACATCTGTTTGAAATGTTTTTTTTTTCAATAATAAACCTAATTAAATTCAAATACAAATTCAAATTTTAATTATTTTAGATAATTTGAAAGAATGTATTAAGTTAAACTATCAAAGATACTCTGTGCACATTAATACTAGAAAATTGAAATAATTCTAAAAAATATTAAAAGATTTGAAATTTTTTAAATAAAATAAATCTCTTATTATACGTCTTAATAGAAAAAAATAATGTATTTTATTCCTTTTTCATTACTAGGAAGATTTCAAAATTAATTAAAATAAATAAAATGAAAAAAATAGTAAAAGATTAGCTATACTTAAAAAATTTAACATGATGACTTTCTAAGTACTAAATAGTTCACATTGAAAACTAAAAATAGAATAATTATTTTTAGATTAAAAAAAGCATATGATTTTTTTCTGAATAAAAAAAGAGAATATAATGTTATTCATAAAAACTCTTATCAAAAAATTTCCACACGACCGCATTTCAATTTCTATGATGATTAAAATGATAGGAAAATATTTGCTTTAAAAGAAAGGAAATTTTAAGGTTTTTAATATTTTTATGATAAAGCAAAGAGAGAGAGAAAAAGGTTTTTTAAAAAATATCTTTTGGATAATTATTTCTTTCATATTTCTCATTAAAATAGTTATCAATTTTAAATACACTGCTGGACAATAGCTAAGGACGGATCACAAATTGCTATGTAGCATAACATTAAGCGAGACATGAGGCCTAGTAGGATAAAATATAGTTGCCACACTGTTCAGACATTAGAATAAAGAATATTTATTGTTCTGGAAAGTACAAAAGCTGTGAAATATCTGAAAGAAAAAAAATGTTCGTTTGATCTGCGTACGGAGAAATGGAACAATGCATCTAAAAGTCAACAGGCACCTTAAAGAAAGGTATCAGTACGGGATATGTCCACCGTGGAGAGTGATGCAACATTCCACACGTCGTACCATACTTTGCACAACATTATCCAGCAGCTTTTGAGGCAATTTATCCTATTCCTTTGTGAGTGCACGGATGAGGGTGTTCTTGTTTGTCGGAGGATAGTTTCGACCAGCAACTTGCTCCCCAAAGCATCCCACACATTTTCAATGGGGTTTAGATCTGGAGAATGCGCTGGCCATACGAGACGTTGAATACCCTCGCTGTCTAGACAATCCTGAACAGCGAGTGTTCGATAACATGTTGCGTTGTCGTCCATAAAAACAAAGTTATCACCGACAGCACCACGGAAAAGACGAACATGAGGAAGTAGAACTTCATCAATGTATCGTTGGCCCGCCATAGTTCCATTCGCAACCACATGTAGGCGCGTGCGGCTATTGATCATGATGCCGGCCCACACCATGATACTGCATGTCGGATATCGGTCCTTTTCCTGGATATTTTCTGGACGATAAGCAGTACCACTCTCGCGCCAGATCAGTTGGCGTCTACAATCCGATGACAGACTGAACCTACTCTCATCTGAGAATAGTACGCATGCCCAGTCCTGTTCAGTCCAATTGTGATGCTCACGACACCATTGCAAACGGGCAGTACGGTGCTGTCTGGTCAATGGGACACACACAACAGGTCTGCGTGCGTATAGTCCTCCTCCCCTCAAACGTCTGGCAACAGTTTTTCGGGAGATCTGCTTTCCTGAGGCAGCAAGAAACTGATTTGACACCTGCTGAGCTGTTGTGCGCCTGTTCCTTTTTGCTGATAGGACGATATATCTGTCTTCTGCAGGCATCGTACTTCTAACACGACCTCCCCCGTGCCGTCTACTACACATTCCAGTAGTTTTAAATGATTTCCACAGCCGTGAGCGCTGTGAGCGATGTCGAACTCCCTGGCATCATCTGTTATTTTTCGCCCTTCTTCGATCTTTCCAATAATTCGGCCATGTATAAAATCATCTATGTGTTGTCGGGAAGACATGCCAAAAATTTTAAGTTCGTCTATTAAATCTTTCCTGTAAATCTTTGACTTGAAACAACAACTGTCCACACGCGTCCAAACCTTTAAATCTCTTATGAACGCTATCACGTGATGAACAGACGCGGAAAAAAATTTGCATACTCATACTTCTTCTTACTAATATCCCGCACTTATTCTAATTTTTTACATTTTGCTTCCTTTCATTTTGTGGTTGCTATGGATGATAGTGTTATCCATCCTTAGCAATTGTCCAGCAGTGTATTTTGAATATTTATTTACCCAAAACTATCAACTATCATGTATTATTTACTTTAGAGTAGAAAAATATGGAACCCACACATCTCTCAGTGCTGTTTTCTTAAGTTACAAAGAATTAAAAAAATTAACAGAAATATGACGTCTTAACCTTATTTAAATAAGTAATTCTTTTTTTAAAGGAAATAAGTTTAAAACGGAAATGGCTTCTCAAACTGTGGGTCGCATCCCCCTATGGGAGCGCCATAACCCTATGCTGGGAACCAACCTTTTAAATCGAGAAGTCCAAAATAACAGATTTAAAACTACTATCAATATACTAAAATGAAACAAAACAAAATTTATTATGATATAGTAACAAATAAAATACGCATTTACACTGATATAAGATACTTATAAAAATGTGTTAGTACGGCAAAAAGTATTTGATAATTATTTTATTATAATAATAAATTAAGGGGACTTGGTACCCATTGAGCAAACTTCTTTATTTACGTATTTAAAAATTATATTTTAGCATTTTATACAATGTTTCTATTCAAGAAAATGTTACCAGATGAACATTTTCATATATTATTCACACAATTTTAAAAATTTAAAATTTTTGAAGAAAATTGGGAAAAATTTTAAAAATCCTACTCCTTTTGTAAAAAATTAATTTTTTGACCTGAAATTTTTTTATAATATTCTTATGCAGGTTCTTAACAACTTTAGGGATCGATTTTAGAATAACTTCATTCGTTTTCGAGAAAAAAAATAAAATGTTGATATACAGGCTAAAAATCAACGAAAAATCCAACATGTCTTACATTCTGTTTTTTTTTTTTTTTTAAAGTATCCAATTTATAGCAAAACGGATCCCTAATTTTATTACATGCTTTATTTTTAACACGCAGGAAAAAAATGGAAGTGATTGGTAAATAATTGTCGAAGGAGTAGCATTTTGAATGCACTAAGGTTTCGAAAAACACAAACTGAGAAAAACCAGTTTAAAGTTTATAATTCTGAAAAATAATTATTATAAGCTTAATTAAACTTAAAATACCACTTTAAGATATTAGTTATACGTTTTCTTTAAAAATAATTGCCTTTTCATATTTTTTCAACTCACATTTTTATAAATGATCAAGTTTTAGAGAGTACTAATTGCACAAGAAAATTCAAGAAAAACGTTAAAAAAAAATTTTCTGTCACGACAGAAATTTTAGCTGTTTTTCTTCTTAAAATATTAAAGTATTACATTTGTATGAAAAATATATCCGGAATAAGAACTGAAATTATAAAATTATTAATATAAAATGCCTTAATTTAAAAGTTTTACATGCACACACATTTCCCAAGGAAGAAAAATTACATTATTGTATTGCCTCGGAAATATTCTGCTTTTAATACTACACATTCTTTTTTATAGTTATTATTTCTATTTATAAAATAGATTTTTTTATCATAACGCATTTTTTAGCTTTTTTTTTTTTTTTTTCTAAAAGGGGATGTGGCTGAATTGCCTAATTTGTTTTCAAATGAAGTTTTATTCAACTTCTAACTTTCCGACATGCACAAGTGATATAGCAATCGAAAGATAATAATGCAAAGATTAAATGAAAATAAAAAAAACGATAGGTTTGTGATTTTTAGGGTACCAAGTCCCCTCAAAAGCAAGTTCAGTAATTACTAGTGACTTCCATGGGTTTGTCAGATAGAAAATTTTATGCTGTATATAATACTTATCTTAATAATTTGTGCAATTTATAATTAAAGTCGCAATTTAGTTTTAGCATCGAAGTGCTCTATTATTGCATTCAATAAATAATTGTTGTATAAGGGGAGAGCAATGAATATTATGACTGAAAATTGGGTTGCAAATATTGAAAGTTTGAGAAAGACTGGTATGCACATATAAAGCTTAGATCATACCCATCGTGGGGAACTACAGTACACATAACGGAGAATTAGTGTGATCATTTAAATAACATTTTCTTCTTCTTAAGTACTACAGCCAATTTCTGGTCAAGGATGTCTCAATTTGTTACTATCTTGACCTGTTTGTTGCTATTGTTTTCTAACTATTTACGCCAATGTTTCGCAAGAAATTTTCTAGATTGTTTAGCCATCTTGTACGGAGTCTCACAGCCTCTTCTTCTCTTGTAATTTGGTTTAAAAAATTATTTGCTTAATTGGGTTGCAGCTTTCATACTTGAATATGTGACTAAGCCATCATAGTTGTAAGGAAAGCCTTAATTACTTTAATTAAATTTGGCTCTCTGTACCACTTTTGTAATTCGAAATTGTAAAATATTTAATCCATCCGATTCGTTCTCTTGTTGATTTCTTAACAAGATGTTCTTCCAGAATGAGGTATTTAGCCTCAAGCAAAACCGCCAATTTGGAGAACAAGTCCACTGATATGATCCCCAGAGACAGGGTACCTAAACATAACCCCTTCCATATAATATATTTTACCACATATAATTTAATAAATAGAAAGGATTTTCTGCATCATGTAAAGTATATAATTATCAAGTTCTAATGTTATAACCCTTTAAGAATCGAATTATTTTTATCTTTAAATATTAAAAAGTTCTGGTTTTTAATACTATATGAACCTATGGGAAAAATAACAAAAAGATTATCGCCCCCCTCGGAAATAAAGTGCTTTATCTGTGAAACAGGTCACCTACGAAATTTTACAAGTTATACATTTTTAGCTCTAATTTGATAGAAAAAACAATCTTAATTCTACTAAAATTGTTACTACTACAAATTAGGAAATTATTGATGCATAATTAATTCTTTTATTAACTCATTATTTAAAACATGTTTTGTTTTTGACAAGTATAAATAAACATTGCATTTTCACATGTTTTCGAACTGATTTCGTAGTTTTCAAATCTGCACTTGAGAGGCCTTGAAATGTCATCAACACATTGAAAATGGCTCTACATGTCAAGCAATTTACTCTGGAATGGCCGGGCTAAAATCCATGACATGCATGTATAGCAGGTGGGTTATAACGCTTCGATCCTTTTGTGAGTGGAACTAAAACACTGTTATCTTCCTCATCAGTTAAAATAATTTTGTTAGTAGGTGGAGAGACTGATAACGCTTCAACACTATCTCTAACTTAAATTTTAAGTGATCCATTTTGATTTTTAGAGGAATTTTATTTGATACTGCATCTTATTTGCACAAAAACTGAGAATTTGCAACAGCTAAATCAATGTAACGAATGTGTTCGAGAGACTTTTATGGTAAAGAATGATCCAAAATTGTCTTTAAATTTCAAATATTCCCATGTGTTTCTCTATCGCTCTCATCTGAACTTGATACTCCTTCCAGTATACGTGATTCATACGTTTTGTTTGCAGCATTGCCATCATCCGTGACATCCCTAATTTCTAATCTAAGTTCAATCTAATATATTTATCGATTGTAAAAGTGCTTCTCTTGTGTGAGAATTATTCTCCTTTTAGACACCTGAACAAGTTTTGGTTAAACGTTTGCACAGTATTGCATGAAAAACAAAAAATGTACCAGTATATTTTATTATATAAAAATGAAATATTTAAACCCAACCATACTAACTTCCACCTAAAAACCAAATTTTTTTTCTCGAAAAGGTGGGGTATATAGATGTAGATATTTATGTAAAGAATGGAAACGCCATACCCCTCATGAAATGTGTGAAAAAGAAAATTAATTCCAAAAAAGAGCCAGAGAAAATAAAAAGGCTCTCGTCCATGGCAACCTCGAAGAAATATTGTTACGAATTTTGTATAAATAGTGTAAATAATTTGTATTTGAGAGTTTAATGCATTTATACTACTCTATGTTTTATTTATTTCATGCTAAGATTGTACTTTTCACAAGCAATGCCGCCCCTTACGTTATAATGGCGATTCAATGAGAACTTGGCGAAATCTTGGCGGTAGAGCCAAGTTGGCATATTTTTGGAGACCAAGTTGGCGGCCAATTTGGCGACTTTAGCGATCATTTTGGCGTCACTGACGACCATGATGGCGAGTTTGGAACCCTCTGGAATCTTCTAGAAAGTAGTTGAGTTTCAGTGTCACGTTCAATGACACAAGCGGTTATATTTCTGGAAGTTTCGGTCGCGCCTATAAAACGATGATCGCCGGTGCGGCGATGAGTCTTGATAAAGCCAGCGAGTAGTGAGAATTGTTTTGACTAGCGATTAGCTCGGCTGTGCTTGTGAATAATTTTTACTTACGTGTATTTATAAACACTGGTGATTGTGTTTGATTGCTGTTGAAGGTGTGAAGACCTTCGGATATTTACCCTAAGAATACTGCTGCTAAATCCTGTATGTAAAGGATTGGATTTTCGATAATAAATTTGCATCGCTCTTAAAGAACTGTTTATTTTCTTTGTGATTGTTTTGCATAAAATCCTAGAACCCGGATCTACGTGACAATATAGTTTTAATTATATAACAATGTGTGTATGTCGTTTTCATTTAAGCGTCTATCAACATTATTGAAAAAGAAAGGAAATCCACATGGCAAGAAGTTACCTTTATAACTTCAGTGACTCGCGTAACTCCCAACCCGCACAATCGTGCTGGTAATGAAATCCTGAGTCCTACAAGTTATATTAATAAAGTATAATTAATATTTTTCTATTTTACAATTGATTAAATTTTAATACAAAAACTTGTATCTAAGCAATTAGAAAAATATCGATAGTAATCTTTTTACGACAAATAAAAGGAACGCATGTGTTCGTTGTAATTGAAAACAAAACTAGATTTGACCGCAGAAAGTAAAACATGGACCCACACCATCGTTTTTTGATAAAAATTAATACTTTACACTTTGTGCAAACCCTCTCAATCGTTAGATTCGGGATTTTTCTACATATGACTATTCCAGAAGCAAACATGTACAAGAATATCTAACCAGCACGATCGTGAGGGTTGGGTTTTAAAAAGTTATTCAAGAAAAATATATTTCGCTTTTGAATCAAGAGACATTTAAGTTAAAGTAATTTTACAATTTTATTCAGTACAATATAAGAAAGATTCAAACGCTATGGTTCAGGATTCACGATTCAAAGATTATGTCTCTCTTATAAATAAAATAAAATACTTTATAACAGTATAAGAGATGACTATAGATAGTTTATATAAATTTCAGGGCTAAATTCAAACACAGAACCAAAAGGAAAGATTACATTCCAATATTCAATAGCATAAGACAGGACCCAAAAATCCGTAAATGATCAACAATTACGAGGATTCTCTCTGGCAGAATTATATAAACCGACAGTTAACATAGATTAACTCGATTGCACCTAGTTACAAATTCATCCGGCCTAATCTCTTTTGCTCTAATGCTTCAGCATAATCGACAGTTATTTTTGCTCCGGGAATTTAAAAGCATAGCACACAATTTTAATCAATTAACAGTCGGAACCCATCACTGAAGCAAAACAAGGATCTACGTCAATGCCGGTTTATCCATAGGGCACTTGGGGCGGGCACCCAGGGACCGGATAAGCTGGACTTAAAGAGATTTTCTGTTTATATAAATTTTGAACCTCCAGTACCATGGGGACTTTCAGATCTTCTGCGCCAAGGGCCCTAAATGAGATTATATCGGAACTGGTCTAAGTACTCGTATTCAAAGTATAAGCTCTTGAATCTTTTGCTTGGAGAATATGCTAGTCCTCCTATTCTTCTGTGTTTCACGGCTATGAGACAGATATTTCTTAAGTTCGGTTGGGCAGAACCAATAAGTGCAGGGCACGACTTCGTACTTTTAATCTGCTCATTATTATCTGTTTTTGAATGGGTAGTCAAGAACAAAAAGTTTCGATGGCATCAGTTTGTCCTTTTGTAATTGTATTATGACTGAATGGAGACCACACAGTGTGTGCGTGTGTTGTTTGTGTAACAAAATTCGCGCAATAAGCTTTCTGATTAATCAAGCTTCATCCACATTATGCTTACGTGTGGTCTGTATCTTGATACGCCATATAGTATTGTTTGAAAATCCCAATGTTGGATTTCGAGTGTCTCACAGGAAAGACACGTCAAAAACCATGTTTGGAATTTGTAGGAAACAAGTTATTGAAGTGTTTACAATATATAAGTATGTAGTATAAAATGTGGCAGATATTTGAAAGTACCTTCACCCTTTTGATTCATTAGCCCTTTTTTTCAATTTTAAATTATTCTAATTAATTCAAGTTTATCTGCACTATTGGAATTCGAAAGTAAATAAACGTTCATGTGTTTGCTTAATGCGTCTATCTTCTCACCAACCGCTCCCCTCAAAAACAAGCCCAAGGTAAAAAAAGAAGGGAAATGATCCGATAAAGTCGTTTTTATCATTTATATTCCATTATTGCGATTAGTAAAAAGATATTATTTCAAAACCTTAAAATGCATAATTGCTTTATTTATGTTGGTTTTTTTATTCCGCCGAGCTTCATATCCATTTTAGCGGAGGGAAGTTCCGACATTCCCCACGTTTTTTTTTTAAAAAAAGGCCATCTAATTCTTGCAATGAAACTCAGACAAAAAATAATTACAGAATTGGAAAGGTAATTTATTTCACCAAGAACGGTATACATATATATATATATTACAAAATAATCATATTTTCTACTGTTTACGTTTTTTATCTAAAATGAGTCAAAATTGAAACGTTTTTATGAAAATGGTTTCTAAATTGTTATCTTTGAATTTTCTTTCACGTTAAAGAATTGATATTCTACGCTAAAAAAGTTCATGTTTTTCTCCTTTAGAATCAATCATTTAAAAAATAATCTGTTGAAAACTTTTTTTTTGCGGTTTTTCTAAAAATACTTAAAATTTTAATAAAATATTTAATAACTTCGTTACACTTATAAAAATAATCTCACCAAACTTTTTTCCATTTGTATCACAATATTTTTCGTAATCTGAACAAAGATTGAAAAATTTGCTTAAAAATTACGGATTTTAAACAAAAACTTTTGTTTTTCATTTATTAGCCTTTTTATGATAATTTAATAAAACAGTATTTCTCTTAACAGGAAAATCCCATGGGGATTAATTTATACACTCGTTAAAAGCTCGTGCAACACCGGGCTAAGTGGAGGTGAAAGAAACAAAGAAAATTCAAAGTAAATTCCAAAAAGAATATCGGAATTGGTGATTTTGTGAAAGGAAAAGAAACTTTATATAAAAGTAGAGAAAAACCGTGCAACGCCGGGCCATATAGTTAGTACTGTTAATAATTTTGGTACTTAAACCAACTGATTACGAAAACAATCATCCATTCTATTATTTAGAAGGAATTCTATAGAATTCTATTAAAAAAATAAACTATTAGTTTTATATGTAATAAACAGAAGTAATATTATGGACGAAAAAGTTAACAATTTTCTTGTCAGTATTTCTGTTGCTCAAACCATAAAAGGCACATTCAATCAATGTTGCATATTACTGCTTCTTAAGTATTTGACATCTTGTGCAGTCAAAGTATTAAGCATAAGTAAATAATCCGCTCTATGGTAGGCTGTATCGATACCTGAAAGGAGAGTTTTAATTTAAAAATATATAAACATATACGAGGTGTGGCAGAAAAGTAATGAGACTGGCAGCACTTCAAACGATCTCTCCACCCTGCGATGTTGTACTTGATAGAATGTGTGTGTATCCCTCCTATAGCTCAGTGCTAGTTTCAACTCCGTCCGTTAACTACTCGATTTTTGTGAATGCTGTTAGCGAAATTGTGTTTTGATTGTACGTCACACAAAATGGAACAACGGAATATGGAGCAACGTTGTGTCATTAAATTTTGTGTTAAGCTTGAAGAACCGGCAAGTGTGAAGTTTCAAAAGTTAAAACAGTCCTGTGGGGAACATTCTTTATCCAGAGCTCAGGTTTATCACTGGCGTAAATCATTTTTGGAAGGCAAAAAACATGTTGAATATGAACACCGTTCAGGGGGGCCTTCAACTTCAAAAAAGGCCGTGGTAGCCAAGTGGTCAAGGTATCGGATCGTGGCTGGCAAGTCACGAGTTCGAGCCCAGTACCACGAAGGACCCGCCATGTATGTGAGTGATGCACGTGAAATATATGGAGAGCTCAAACTTTCTCTCGTTGATGAGGTGATGTAGTTAGGAATAGGAGTGCAAGCTCAGGTTTCGTCCTCGTCACTTGACCATGGTTCAAAATTACGAGGTTCGTCACCAAAAGTCCCCGAGTAGCTGAACAACGTTAATATTCACTCACTCAACTTAGAAAACCAATGAAAACATCGAACATGTAAACATCTTTGTGAGATCAGACCGTCGCTTAACATTAAGCATGTTGAGTGAACAGTTAAATTTGATTCTACATTCATCAAGTTTTGACTGAACATTTGCACATGTAAAAGTTATGTGTCAAAATGGGGTCTTACACTTCACAATTGAGCAGAAGGTCATTCGAAAAAAACATGAGTTTTGATCTTATTGACAGAATTGCTTATGAGCAAGATCTCTTTAGTCGTTTGATCACAGGGGATGAATCACGGATTTTTGAGTACTATCCTGAGACCAAGAGGCAAAGTGAGGATGGCACACTGTTAACTCTTTTCGAACAAGGAAAGCTTGGATGAGCAAATTGAAGCTCAAATCAAAGCTGATTTGTATTTTTGACAAGAAGGGAATCGCCAACAAATAATTTATTCCTCCAGGACTAACTGTCAAACAAGTTTTTTTATAAAGACGTTCTTGAAAGGTTCAGAAAAAGGGTCATTGGCATGAGACCAGACATTGTATACAAATGGATAATCGCTCAGGTCAAAAGTTCTATTTTGTAGAGGGCAGTGTGTGTGTGTGACATCTCCCCATGTTACACACACTGTAATCTCCATAACAGAGTTTTTCACCTTCAAGGGGACATGGTACGATTTACTCAAATATTTTTAATTTAAGGATTTTCCAAATTTTTTGGTTGCCTCCTTTTTGTGTCTACTATGTAAAAAAGATTTTGTGTTCAAAATTTCATACAATGCTTGCCATTTAATTTTCTAAGGACAAAACCTGAAATTTCTAAAGTGATTTTAAAATGCTAGTCCTCCTACAAAACTTTACGTGCATGCATGAAATTTCATTCACAAATGCATCAAACTATGTATAACTACACTTGGTACGGGTTTTGCGATAACATGACTGGTATTTGTACAATACTTCTTTTTATGAATGCTTATTGAAAATTCCTTAAAAATGTACAAATTTTGAATTCAATTAATTTTAAAAAAATAAGTATATTGCTTTGATTCAAAAATGCATACCAACTTTCGTTGCATATTCTTGTAACAACAGGTAAAAAAATTCAAAGCATTAGACACAATAGAAAAAAAAGCCTTAGCATTTTAAATGAAGATATACTAGTTGTTTTATCTTTCCGAGATAAGTAAGTTTAAAGTTTTGATTTGCCATAGGAATGTGAATGAAAACGAACGTAAAAGCTATCATACTTCTGCGTTTTTTTAAGTTTAGAGGTTTCACTTTTGTGAGGTTATAGAGAGGCATATAAAGAATAATGTAGGCTAAAAAATTAGATTTGATTTTTTAGCCAATTTTTGTCATCTGAATCGTACTGTGGTGTCCCCTTAAAGGGCATCCTGTGGTTCCCCAGCCACTCTTATTCACCTGACCTCAGTTCCTGTGACTTTTTCTTTTTTCTAAACTAAAAATTGTTCTCAAGGGACGTCATTCCGGGACTTTAGAAAACATCCAAAAGAGTTTGACGGACATGCTGAAAACCACATACCAGTTGAAGATTCCCAGTGCTGCTACTAATAATTGGAACATCTCCATCGATGTGCAGTTACCCAAGGGAGCTACTTTGAAAGGGATAACATTGACGTTTAGAAAAAATTAAAACTTTGGTAAATAAAAAATCAGTCTCCATTCTTTTCTGCTACACCTCGTACCAAGGAAAATGTCTTATATTATATAATTCTCAGAATATAGAAAAATACATATTATTTCTTTCCATTCCCATTAATGGATTATTAACAAGCTTTAATTAATGCGGATAAGTAAGAAGTTTTAATTAGATTTCGAGAACTTTTTGCAAAGTTTATAAAATTTGCCAAACAGTACAATTTTTTTATTAATAATTATAAATAATTTGGAGTCTTGGAAATATTAACTGAAAGTGGAATCGAATTCAGTCCATATTATATTTATTTAGAAAGTAAGTGGACTAAGTAATGACAAGTATTTTAGACTTTTATCTTATCATTGTAATTGTTAAGAGCTTATTTATTGGTTTTCGGATAGTATTACACTTGTGAGCTTACAGCTATTCGATATTAATCACAGATGTAATTAAAGGGTGTTTTTTAGAGGTATAGAACTTTAAATTGCAATAAAACAACGATGTATTATTCGATTGACATGAATTTTTTTTATTCGAAAGATAATCTTGTGGCATTACATTTTAAATATGATTTCTGGCATAGGACTGCCACGGCTGGTTCGGATGTAGTCCAATCTGGATGTCCAATTTTCGATGACTTCTTCCAACATTTGTGGCCGTATATCGGCAATGTTGTCTTCCAAATGGTCAGGCGTTTGTGGCTTATCCGCATACACCAATGACTTTACATAGCCCCACAAAAAATAGTCTAGCGGTGTTAAATCACAAGATCTTGGAGGCCAATTCACAGGTCCAAAACGTGAAATTAGGTGGTCACCAAACGTGTCTTTCAATAAATCGATTGTAGCATGAGCTGTGTGACATGTTGCGCCATCTTTTTGGAACCACAGATCCTGGACATCATGGTTGTTCAATTTAGGAATGAAAAAGTTAGTAATCATGGCTCTATACCAATCACCATTGGCTGTAACGTTGTGGCCTTCATCGTTTTTGAAGAAGTACGGACCAATGATTCCACCAGCCCATAAAGCGAACCAAACAGTCAGTTTTTCTGGATGTAACGGTGTTCCGACATACACTTGTGGATTAGCTTTACTCCAAATGCGGCACTTTTGTTTGTTGACGTAGCCATTCAACCAGAAGTGCTCTTCATCGCTAAACAAAATTCGCTTATGAAAACCGGGAACAACGTCAATCTCGTTTTGGGCCCATTCGACGAATCTACGCCTTGCTTGATGATCGTTTTGATGAATTGCCAAACCAAACTGAGAATAAATCACTTGACAGCTGTTAAATCAGTCAGCATCTTGGAAAGTAATGCCAACTTAAACTTCTATACCTGAAAAAAAACAATCTTTATATATACATACCGTAAAAGGAAATATAATAGGCCAATGTAATGTAATAGTTATCATTTTGTGCCTCATACCCTCAATGAGAAGGCTTTTAAAAGACATATAGCATGCATTTATCTTTATATAGAAAACAAATTAACAAAATTTTGTAACTTTTCTATTGTAAAATGGAAAAGTAAAAGTAATTTCTATGAAATCTTTAAATTAGGTTTATTTCGTAGTTTCTCTCTCTCTCAATAGTAATTTTAAAGTGGCCGCGGTAGCCGAGTGGTATATGTATCAGATCGTGGCTTGCCTTGTCACGATTTCGATCCCAGTACCACTAAAGACCCGCCGTGTAGGGCAGCGATGCACGCTAAATCTGTCGAGAGCTGAAACGTCCTCCTATTAGTGTGGTGTGGTTGTTACGAGAGGGGTCGCTAGCTCAGGTGTCGTCCACGTCACTTGGCCGTGTTTCAAAATTACGTGGTCCGTCGCCAAAAGCCCGCGTGTAGCAAAACATTGCGACGGTCATATTAAATCAATCAATCAGTACTTATAATTTTTATTTATGTATTATGTTTTTTTCAAAACTTTATTATATAAAACAATTTAAAAATTATACTGAGGAAACAAAATGAAAGAAAACAGGTTTTGCATTGAATCAAAATCTTTTTTTTATAATATAACATAAAATGCGCAGTATGATTCAAATATTCGGGGACAGCAGCCATTGCTGCTGATGAAAACAAGTACCTAAAGTTAAACCACATAAAATGGATTCTCCCAACCCTCGCCAACAGGTTGGCTTAGTCTATGTCATGCGACCAAACCGCACTTCAGTTGTTATCTTTCGAAATTAATTAGCTTTGCCCCGCGATATTGGCGAACGGGGGCTTTTCTTGAGCAGCATTGAACTTTAAATTCAATCTGATCTTAGACAAAACACCATTGCAGTCTTTGGAAATTCTAAGTAAGGTGTTTGATGAATCTACCATGACGGGATCTAAAGTTTACGAATGGCATCTACGTTTTAAAGAGGGTCGAGAAACCCCCAAAACAATGGACGCGTTGTATGACCTTCGACTTCTCGGATCACGGAAAATGTTACATTAGTGCCTAAATGTGTTCGGAAAGATTGTTCTGAAACGTACAAATCGCCGAGGATGTATACTTCTCGAAGACGTCATTTGAGGGTATCCATTCATCCTCACTTCTGGCAGAATAACGACTAGAATTTTCTGCATAACCACGCACTAACACATTGATCCCAATTCGTAAAAGAGTTCCTCGCCAAAACTCACACTAACGTGCTTCCACATTCTCTCTATTCACCAGACTGTGCCCTATGTAACTTTTACATGCTCCCATCAATTAAAAATCATTTACAGGGACGTTGTTTTGAGTCATCAGATGAAGTGAAAGCAGCATCGCAGGATCCCTTATTTGAGGTTGGGAAAAATGCGTTCCAGTTACCCTTCCAGAAGTAATACGAACGCTGGCAGAAGTGTAACTTCACCCAAGGGGACTACTTTGAAGGTGGATGTACTTCGGTGCTATGAACTATTCATGCTAAGGTTTTCTACACCTGGTCCCCGAACTTTTTGATTATACTACGCATAACTCATAAAGTTAAATTAAAATATTTCTGAGTTGTTTAAAAGAATTTTAAGAAAATAGAGGAACAAATTAGTTATTTGCAACATTGAGTGTGTATAATTGTAACTTATATTTCCCTAACTCTATTAGCATTCCCGTGTGTCGCAAAAATAAATTTGTATTAATGGTATTAGCTGAAAATCATTTATAGAATCTTGCATTGTTTGCAGCATCTTCAATTTATTCAGAGATTTAAGCAGATTCAAACAAAGACACTAAAAATTGAAGTTTAGATCAGTAAATTTATTTACTAATCAAAATTCACTAATATATTTATACATATTTGCTAATCAAAATTCGAATTGTGTGTGTGTGTACAAGTAATGCTTTGTTTCATGAAAACGAGGATAATTAGACATATGGAAAACTCAAAACATATTTCATTTGGAGTATATATAATGTTTAAACCTAAATGGAAACTCAACCCGCGATCACTCGCGCGAGGTGTTCTGTATACCCCGGCAACAAGAAAAGCCTCCTAAGATTCCAAAAAGAATGCGCAGAACCACTATTTTTTCAGTAGCTGCACATTTTAGGTCATTGAACTTCCAGGTCTGATGCAATCACTATTACTCAGATGACTGAAACGTAGTGACCTTCAAAAGTTTATCTGGGGTGCTGAGAACTCCATGCAAGCAGTTGAGCATATGGATACAGTCATCTCTGAATGTTTGCAAAATGATTAAAATATTATTTTTCTACTTTCTACTATCCTTATCATTAATTATAAAGTATGTTTATTACTGGTATATACGTTTTATTGGTGGTTAATGAAAAATTATAAAATTATGCATTTTAAGATAAAAATTTTATAGGTTTAGTTTAAATTAATGTTAGTCTCATTTGTATGCAATAAATTTAAAAATTTTATTTTTATAAAACAAAAAACCTCTTGTACTTTATAAATATGTATCATAATAGAATACAAGTGTTAAGAGTATGGAGTGTTCTCTACACCCCGCGAGTAACCAAGGTAGCAAAAACAGGCGAGAGTGACCCCGGGTTAACTATGGATTACACTAACATGGGGTATCTATGAAATAAATATGAAATTTAATTATTGCTTTCATTGACCAATAAGCAAAGTAAAAGTTTAATTTATCTCCTTCAGATCTTAAGAAAGGGAAATATTTAAAAATAGAGATGCGATAAAACTAAACTAAATGTAATTCAAAGTAGTAGATTTGATGAAAACATATAAAGTGATTCTAAATAACACTCCTCTAAAATAAGATTGCATCTCACACAGGTCTATTAATAAATATGTGTTTAAATTTCATCCACATAATATAAAAGAAGCGTTGCTCATTTGTCTGTTTAAAAAAAAATCAAAACTGGATTCTTACAGTTTTAATTTGAATTTTAAAGTTTCAAGCACCTCTAAATAAATTTATACATCAATTATAGAAAGTTTATAAATGAATTTTTTGATTTTGCAATAAAAAACACACAAACTAATTTTCTGGTTATACATATAATTTAAAACATTTTGGCAAAAAGATTTCTTTCATCAAACTGTCCATGCCCTTTGAGAAAAAATTCAGAAACTCACACACGCATTTATATATATAAAGGAGAAAAGTGACTAACTCATTTACACACTCACTCGTCACGATATTTCCAGAACTGTTAAAACTACAACCATTAAATTTGGTAATGATGTTCCTTTTATGGAGTAGATATCCGCTAAAAACGGATATTGCGAAAATCGAACCCCAAGAGGCGTTGCGGAGGATTAAGGAGCATTACAGATAATTATTTCCATTTTTAAACAATTAGAAACTCCTTGAAATTTTGAAGGTAGATTATTTTCAAAAAGTAGAGATTCATTACATTTTTTACAAAATTCATCCCCAAGGGGTTTTGCGGTGGATTAAGGGTCGTTATAGATAATTATTTTAATTTTTAAGCTATTTGACGTAGAGACTTTAAATTTGGTAAGCAGATTCCTTTCATGAAGAGGAGCTTCACAGCAAATCTGCCTTTGAAAAAATCGGCACCAAGAGGTGTTGCAAAAGTTTAAGAGCTGTTACAAATTATTATTTACGTTTTTAAATTATTAGACGCACAGTCTTGAAATTTAGTAGGTAGATTCCTTTCATAGAGAAGAGATCCACTATAAAATAGGTTTGAAGAAAGTCGACAGCCCCAAGTAGCGTTGCGGAGGTTTAAGAGGCGTTAAAGATAATTATTTCCATTTTTAAACATTTAGAAACTCCTTGAAATTTGAAAGGTAGATTCCCCTTTCATGGAGTAGAAATCCGTTACGAAACTGTTTTTACAAAAATCGAGCCCCAAGTGGTGTTACGGGAGATTAAATGTTGCTATAGGTAATTACTTCATTTTAAGAAGTGTTGGAAAGCTAAAATCCTATTTTTCTGACAATTTGAGATTTTTATATTTTCAAATTGTATAAATTTTAACCTCTGTAGAAATGCCTTACTTTAACCTCTAAGGTAATTAGAAACTCTTAAAACTTATTTTTAAATAATCGTTAAAAAACTGGGCCACGCAAATTTGAATGGCGAAAAATGTAAACAAATTACTTCGTTTTTGCTTAAAGTTGAACGCCTGGTATAAACCAAAACATGTATCTTTTATTATAAATTGAGCCTTTTATTTCTTTTTATTCCTTTCCGATTAGAAGACTCGCTGTAAACGTTAAAACCCATTTATCTCAAAATGTAAATTTTGGTGTTAGATGTATCTTTTCTAAAAACTACTGTGCACAGGTATGTAAAATTTTTATGGTACATTTATAATGATAGCTAATATATAATGAAATGAGGTTTTATGTAAAAAACTCAAAAATTTATTTTTTATGTGAAAAATGGGTCAAATTTCGCAATGTTTAATAAAGAATTTCATAAATTATTAAAAATTCAAAATTAGCTAAAAGCTCATTTCAGTATCATGAGAAAGGTGTAGTTTAATTGTATGAAAAATTTGAAGCGTGTACATATAACAGATTTTGAAAATAGGTACATCGAAAACAACCAATTTAGCATCGTCAGTATATATAGAGAGACGTTTCCAAATCTCTTGAAACTATTAGACATACAGTCTTGAAATTTGGTAAACAGATTCCTTTCATGGAGTAGCCATGCGTTATTAAACGGTTTTCATGAAAATTCACTCCCAAGAGTGGCGTTGTGGTGACTTAGGGAGTTTTATAGATAGTCCTTTCCATTTTTAAACCATTAGAGTACATATTTGAAATTTCGTAAGCGGATTCCTTTTATAGAGTAGAGATGAGCTACAAAATAGGTTTTGCGAAAATTGACCTTTAAATGGTATTGCGGGGGTACAAAGGGAGTTATCGATAAATATTCCCGTTTTTAAACTATTAAAATTACCTGTTCGAAAAATGGAAGGAATGTCTGTTTCATGCAATAGAATTTGTCTAAGACTTTTGCCAAAATCAACTCCCAAAGGGGAATGCGAGGGTTCAAAGGAAATGATTTTTGAATAGTTAGACCCCCATACTTGAAATTTGTTAAGTACGTTTCTTTTGTTGAATAAAGATCCACTAAGAAAGGTTTTTACGGAAATGGACTCCTTGGGAGAGTGGGAGCTACTGAGGGGTATAGACAAAAAAAACGTTTGTATTAGCTCTACTAGGACTATAATAATAAAATTTATTTTGCATGTTTCTTTTGTTGAACTGAAATCCGCTAAGAATCGTTCTTTTTGAAACGGAACTTAATAGTGTCAGGGGGGTGTATTGATAATAAAAGTTCCGTTTTTGTTCTATTAGACCTGAACTTGACAATCGGCAAGTATGTTTAGTTTACGGAGTTCAGATCCACTAAAAACTGGTATTACGGAAATCAATTTTGTTATTGGATTACAAGAGCGCAAAAAATCATTCTACTTCAATTTTGCAGATTATTAGAAACAAATATATTCAAAAGTTCTGTGCGTGTGCGGGTGTGTGTGGACATCTAGTATATAAAAATGAAATTGAGGCTTACAACTTAGTAGTAGTGTTTCGGTTTTGCAATTACAGAAATGAATATCTTCATATAAATCATTGAAAAATATTTAAAAAAATATGTTGGCCGAATATTTGCAAACTAATGAAATGAAGCAAACAATGTTTTAGTAAATGATATAGTATATTAAAATCTAAAATAGTAATTTTAAAATTTTTTTTGATAACTTCATTTTTTGATAAAATATCAAATACACAAGGTGATAGTTGAGTGAAAATAATAGCAAAAATATTATTATATATATTCTTGCTAATAGGTGTATTTTGTGATGTTTTACATAATAAAAATTATTTCTTTTTTTCTTCACACAAAAGAAAATAATGAAAACAAATTAAGAGTTTGGGAAAATGTAAACAAGCTCAAAACAAGATTAAATGTTTCCAACCACGAAAGCATATCAATTGAACTTAATTTTGAATTACATACTGACATAGAATACCCAAAACTTTAATTAAAATTTGGAGCTTAGATAGTAAGAACAATAATCATTATAATTAGTAACCCTAGTTTCGAAACATTTTAAATTAGATTAATCCACTTAAAATTTCAACAGGAAAGGATTTAACACATAATACTGCATTCGTTACAGAACTTTTAATTTAATCCAAAAAGTATTTTTAGTCAGAAGCTTCAAGAAAATATCACGTTTAAATAATTCACTTTGTATAAATCAGAAAATCCTTATCAGTATTACTTATTAACACCAGTTGTATGAAATTATCTGTAATTTGTTTTTTGAATTGTCTTTTCTTTGAGTTAAGGATTGTAGTACCAATTGAAGCTAGTAAATTAAACTTAATACATGTTCTTACAAGTAATACACTTAAACGCGTGCTTGCTTTGGAAGGCCAAATTTTTATATTAGTAATTAATTAAAATTTAAGATTAACGCATTTGTTCTTTATTTTTGAGAGGGGAGAAGAATTTTTATAACATACGTTTTTATGATCGAATATTGATTTTTCACTTTTGATTATGTTCAAATTGTTTGAAGAGAAATATATAACAAAAAGAATTTGAAGTTTATCAGAGATCATTTATTCAATTCCTACTATTAGTTCACTTTCTCCGGGCATATATATATATATGTATCAATATTTAGAAATATACTCTTTAGTTTTTTGATCAGAAATAATAATTTAACTGCACACACAATATTGATAAATTCAAGAACATCCAGAAATTTATATTTGGTTGCATACAGAATGATTATCCTATCAACTTCTTGAGAAAAAAAATACATAGATCAAAATATTTCTTAAAAATCTTTTTAAACTTATAAAACTGGCAAATTTGTGAAAGGTTACGTTGGACTTAAAGAAATGCAAAAATCTACCACACAACATTAGGTCCACAAAGTCAACTGGTTAGTTTTCCAGCTGTGAAGAATATGTGCATTCCAAACACAGGATACATTTTAATACACACAGAGACCAATATTTACACGACTACACTTGAAACTTATTTATGACCAATCAAACAGCTTTTTTGCATGCAATCTGGTTTGCATCTAATACCAAATACTTAAACTCTAATGTGAGAATATGGATAATTTGGATTGACATGGCATTAGTGGGAGTTATGAGCAAAAAATATAGCAGTGGTGATTGTTGTAGGAAATATGAGAAATCGTTCAGAAATTGTAAATTGAAGTATGGATAGTATGCTCATGGGTGAGTTTTTGATTATTTACGCTATTTATTTGTGAATATACTGGATTTTTAATTTGAACTTTCGAATTTTAGATATTTTTCTTCCTATAATACTATTTTAAAGATGAGTGCATCATATTTGGTGTTCGATGGCTCATTTATATTTTGCACTTAAGGTATCCGACTACGTTCAGAACCATGATTTTGCAAAAGCGTATAAATAGATAATATTTATGATATTTACTGACACTTAGATTTGAAAATGTATATAAAATTGCTTTAAGAATAGTATTACAATAAAAAGTATTTAAGTAGAATATTTTGACAAAAAACGAACATAGAATAACCCATTTTCAAAATATTCTCCTTTTGCGAAAAATGCTTTTATTATAATAATATTTTGCCCGTATTTAGCTCAGACCTCTGTACAGAGTCTCAACGAGAATTTTTGAAATATATAACTTAGAAGTGGGTTTATCCATGTGTTTTACGACAACAGAGAGGAGAAATTTTAAGAAAAAAACGCCGATAGTTAATTCAATTGGTATAGTATTCAAATATTTTTTTTGTCAAAATGTCCTTATAAAACAATTTTATACATGTATTTTAATCTAAGTGACACTAAATATCATGAAAATTATCCATTTATGCGGTTTCTTAAAATCACGGTTCCAAACGTAGTCGGATATCTTAATTGCTGAGAATTTTAACTTTTTTTATAATATCTTTCAGAATGCAATGCGAATAGTTTATTTTTTTTAAGTATTAACTTTTTAAATTTTAAATATTTAACAATTGGATATTTCTCGATTATCTTACTAAATTGCAATAGGGGGAAGTTTGGCGCCATTAAACTAGTTTAACCCCACTTATCGGTCCTAAGCCCGAGGTTGTACTTGGATATTTCATACGTCTTATAAATTTTTATTTTAGAAATTTTTAATTTTGTTTGAAAATGTTGGAATTTTATTTTCTATATTCGCCATTGATATGTTGAAACGGGATTTAATATTATAGGATTCATATAATTTCAATTTTTTAATTGATTGAGAAATTTTGATGGATTTATATATATATTTAAATATATAAATATTTAATATCTATATAATATTTATAAATATTTAATATTTATATATTATACTTTATAATTTCAATATTAAATATTTAAATATATATATATATATATATATATTTCAAATTTTCAATCTTTAATAATATACTTTATCCATTCAAGTTAAAATACATATTTTAAAACTTGCAGTGAATTACACGATGTTTTTTTCAAATACTCTAATACTTAAATTAAATTAAAAATGAATAAATACTAACAAAAATATTAGTCCAATAGTATTTATAGAAAGGAAAATCACTCGTGGTGTCCCTGTTGCTCAATGGATAGCGCGTTTGACTTATAATCCAAACGTCGTAGGTTGGAATCTCAACTGGGGTTGCCTAATTTCTGAGGATGTGATTTTATTTTTACAACATTATTTTATTACAATAATTAAATTTAATTACTGAATAAATAGTAACAAACAAAGAAAATAGTCCAACTCCATATATAGAAAAGAAAATGGAAAGTTGCAAGGAAAATTGCTTTCTATTTTGTGACTGAATATTGTGAATATGTCATATGTATATACAATGAGTTCCAAAATTGAGTCTACACCAACACCCTATATACTAAGTACTTTCTTAACCGGCTAAATTATTCATGAAGAAAATCGTGTTTTTTTAACTATTGAAACTTGTTCTTATCCTCTTCATGTATGTGAAGTAAAAATTATGCAGTATGGCTTATTTTTATACGAAAATAAAAAAATAATATCATTTGGAAGAAAAATACTACAACAAAAATGAGTATACACTTTTATTCCTTTTGTTACAGGAAGTAAATTAATATTTAGTTGCAAAACATTTTACCTTGATCGCAGCTTGTAACCTTTTAGGCATGGATTCCACTAGTTTTTTGGTGGTGTCCAATGTGTGTGTGATTTTGGTCCACTCTTCTTTAAAGACATTCTTTAAGTCCTCTTTACTCGTTATGGCGTGCTCATTTACAGATTTCTTCAACTGAGACCATACATTTTCGATGACATTTAAGTCTGGAGATTGGGGGTGGAGTATGCAGTTTTTTCTTGTAATGGTACAATAAATACAACTTGACAATCTTCACCGTATGTTTCGGGTCATTGTCCTGCTGAAAGATGAAATTTGATCCAAGTCCTACATTAACGGCACTTTTTCGCAAGTTATTCTTTAAAATTTCCAAATATACCATTTTATGCATAATGCCATGAATGAACACAAGTTCTCCAACTCCTCCTGCAGACATACACCCCCAAATAAGGACGAATCCACCTCCATACTTAACCGTCTTTATGGTGTGTTTTTAAGATCCAGTTCTTTCCCAACTTGTCTCCACACTTTATACTGTCCATCGCTCCTGTCAAGGTTAAATTTGCTTTCATCAGAGAAAATAACAGTGTTCCAAAATGATTCTCGCTTTGAAATGTGTTTCTTTGCAAAAGATAGTCTCTTTTTTCTATTTACACAATTAATAAGTGGCTTTCATACTGGAGCACGACCATGAAACCCTGCATTATGAAGAACACGTCTGACAGTTTCTGCTGAAATTGTTTTCCCAATTTCTGATGATATCGATGATTCAAGTTTTGGGGCGCTTAACAGTCGATTTTTCTTTACTGAGCGTATAATCGTCCTCTTTGCAGCAACACTCAAAATTTTTTTACGCCGTCTTCCTGAAATATTGACCACACATCCAGTTCTACGATATTTTTGTAGTTATTTTTTTGATACAACCATGGCTTTTCCCGATCAATGAAGCAATTTCTCGAAGAGATTTGCCTTCTTTCGACCACTTGATAACCAAACCCGTTCATTTCCAGACATTTCTCGCCTAAAGTTCATCTCAATGGTTTTAATATGTGACAAAAAATAAATAAATAAATTAGCAAACGACTGTTATTATGTTTGTACTCGTTGAGTTCAACATTAGAAGTGGTTTGAAGAAAAATCTCAATAATAAAAGTGATGCTTAACTTTTAAATTCTTTTGGTGTATACTCAATTTTATGATTCAAAATTTCAGTTTTATTACGAAAAATATACATAATTAAAACATATTATATGGATTTAATATTTGTTTTCTGATCAATGCACTTAGTAATGTCTATTTTAATGTACCTATAAGTATTAAGTTTTAATGGTAAATTTGTATTTATTTTTTACAGCTTTAAAAAAAAGAGTAAATGGTGTATACTCAATTTTTGGGACCCACTGTACGTATTCATATTACTTGTAACTATGTAATGAAAAGTAACTAGAATAAAAAAAATGTTGACTTAAGTAGGAATTGATTTAATTTCTTTTATTACTTTTCTTTTATTACTTGTATTCCTTTATATTACATAAAGTAAAAACAAAAATATGATATTTATACTTTTCAATCAGTATAAATAATTGAAACCTCAATTGATAAATACATCACTATACCAATATCAGTAAATTTTTAATTCACAGCTCTAAAATTTGAAAGTAAATGACGTGAGACATTCGACTAAATCTGATATATTTATGTACTTTTTTCATTTTTTTTATTATATTAAAAAAGTTAAAAGTAGAATATAACCAAAATATATAACTTTTTGAAAAAACGTTTCCTGACGGAATTATTAAAAGTCATTTGTATTCTAAAAGGACATTTATATTTATCTATTTTTATTTAACTTTTATTTACTCATTCCAAAAAAGAAAATTATGAAAGATAAATTATTTTATACAATAATGTCAAGAACTTAGGCTAACGGTAGGACTGAGTGATGACCGAGTAAGTCGAATTCACGTTAGTCGAGATATAATTTCGCGTATAAACACGTATAAAGTATTTTATTGAGAGCCGGAGAAGAAAGAAAATAATAATTTAGAAAATAAATGGCTAATAAAATTTTAGATAATACAAAAACAAAATCACAACCCGGACTTATTTGGGTGTAGAAGGTTTCAAAAATCTAATAAAAATTTGTCTACTGGGTCAAATATTTTTTTTTAACTCTAGCAAAATTTACTTATACCATTCTAATAAATGTTTTATTCCTTGTTTTGTTGAAAAAATACGCTCTTCATTGAAGTTTATACTTCCAAAATGTGTTACCCTTTTACAATTAAGCGAAGGCTTTTGGTCAAATTCCCAATCGTTACTCCATCTTCTGATTAGGTGTAAAAACAAATTCTTCAATATATTTCTCTTGCACATGCATTTCTATGAGCTTATCAATTGTCTGCTTCTGAGAATGTTGTAATCCAGCAGTTCTTAATTATATTATGGTAAAGTAAAAAAAATTTCAGGGATAAGCTTCGATTTCACGTAAAACATACGAACATGTACATTAGCTAAACAGAAAGCGGGAAGTGAGTAATCAAGTTGTGTAGGGATCAAACAAAAGACGAATTTGAAGATCGCGTAACTCCGGGTTATAGCCAAATTCGGGGTAGCTTAAGTCGAGGTGTTAC
The DNA here is from genome assembly GCA_019973935.1 of Trichonephila clavipes. Classification (NCBI taxonomy): domain Eukaryota; kingdom Metazoa; phylum Arthropoda; class Arachnida; order Araneae; family Nephilidae; genus Trichonephila; species Trichonephila clavipes. The sequence continues at coordinate 235,676 of BMAU01021182.1, read as the reverse complement.
TGTACATTACTGTGAAAAGTTAATATCTTGCCACTGTCGATAATCATCATCCCAAGGCTTCAAAATATGAGTTACCTTACCAAAAAAAACAGTATTACCCTCTCATCATAATTAATAAGAAAAAAGAGAAGAATTAATTGAAAGTTCCATAAAATTTAAAAGATACTGTCAAAATTATTAACAACAGTTCACAGCCGTTCTAAAAAAAGCTTCTCATCAGTAGCTGAGAACATACTACCAGTGAGAGAGCGAGAAATAATTCAATCAGCAAGTATGGAACGTATTTAATGAGGCACCATCCCAGAGGGAGGTGGTAGAAATATGTGATCTTCTCTAATTCGTCCTTAACGGAACGAAATCAGAAAGTAGACACGAAATTTGGAAGATAAAAAAAGATGAAAAGGAAAATAAAAGCAATTAATGCCGTGGTGCTTGTGGTACATGATGTTTAAATAAAAGGAAAGGACAAACACTGCTGAATCGTGAAGTGAACGCGGGAGTGTCGCTGAGCAGCGAACGAAAAGAGAAGGCGTTGTCACAGCAAGTGTCCATAATGTGATTCCATCTGCTGGAAAATGAGTAAAATAAAAGATGATCCACAAAAGATATTTGAAAATGAGAATAATTGACATGGAATAAAACTACCACGCAAGACGATAATCATCTGTTGATGTTAACATTCCCACAACCGATTGATATACATACGAAATTTTTGCTACAAATTATCAAAGGGAACTTTAAAGGGTTGGAAAAGGGAAAGAGTAAGGATAAAAAAGAATTGCGCAGTATTATAAAAGTGTTACTGGGGTAAGAACAACTGAACGGAAAGGATGATATATCTGCTATCATCAGATCTCGTCACTAGAAATCTACGCAAGCTTAATAGTTATTATTGTACTCATTTATATAATGGTTAATGAAAAGTGGTCATATACGATTGTGTCAGAAGAAATGCACCTGTAAATGAGCCACCAAGCAGGGACACGAAGGACGGGAAGAAGTGTACACCGCAAACGATATTTAACACTGAAAACTGTTAGTAGTAGAGGAAATTAATCGAAAGTAAAGTCTTGCCATATATGGATGCCTCCAGATTGGAACAACGTTCCTTAGTATGATTTCTGACTGAGAAAGGTGAGTTTAATGTGGGCATTTGTCGATGAATAGTGGCTGTCTATGGTGAGCACTGTTTAAGCCGAACATCTGGGAACAACTGGTGTAAAAGTTTTCGAGAAGGCAACAAAAGATATCGGATCTCCATGTCAATGTCCTTACACACGTCTACCTTAAGACAAAGGCAATTTTAAAGAAATACGTTGGGAAATGTTAAAACACCCACCGTACACTCCGCATTTGTCACCCCAAGACTTCTAGGCCTTAAGACCAATTAAGTGAGCATTATGTTTCCATTTGAAAACGGAATACTCTCTTAATGAAGTGAAGGAAATTGAACACTCTCTTAATCCTCTTCCACAATAAAGTGAAGGCACCTACGTAGGACTTTCTGGAGAATCAACCACGTTCTTAGACATAGACCTAGTAAAGACATAGACCTGATGCAGAAACTATTGAACCTGTGCGACAAATTCCAGGGTGGTTTTTTTTTATTTCCAATAAAAAAATTTTTTATTGAACCAGTCCATTTTTTATCTGGGCGACCCTTATAGTAGGAGCAATTGAAGGAAAGAAGATAAAGCCAGTGCAAGTATCAAGTTATGTTTTTCTTTTTAGATAAGAATTGTTCTCGAGAAATAGCTTAATGTGTACTTAAATATTATTTAGGGAGAGTTTAAGTTGAAATCTCGCGCGCGCGCAGAGTTTGTTTCGCATATAATTGTTAAAACGACTCATCAAAAAATTTAAATGTTTTCTACATCAAAAAGTTAGGGATTATTATTATAGTACCCTGTATTGTTTCTCAGAGTCGTCAAAATAAACTTGACATGGTTAATTCCTTCTAAGAATTTTACATTAACCAATAAAAAATTTTCAAAAAATGAATAGGAATATACATTTATTTATAAACTGTTTTCATTGCAAAAATACAGATTTACTATAAATTTTACTTCATTTTTTTCCATTATTAAGAAATGTTAAAAGGTCCAATGTTCTGCTTCATTATTATCAAATTTTTTTTTTAAATAACTTGCTGTTTTTCGAGGTATCTTATATTTTCTATAAATTATTAGGCATTTCCACCAAAAATGATCCAATGAATATCACATGATTACATTTTTAAAAAAGTGTCAACAAGAACCACGGAAATTTGAAGTGAAACGATAAATCGAGTGAAATCATGCGCAGAAAGAAATCTTATATACAAAGAGTGTTTCTTAAATGGGATGCTGTAACACTGCCGCAAACGAGCAATCTGGGACCCCCATTTAGTTTTTCTAAAGTATCTAGATAGAAGTATAAAACTTTTTACTTCAACTTTTTTAAAAAAAACAGAAAATTGCCTTGAGAAATAGTCGATTGAAATAAAAGTTCTACTTTTTTCTTTATTTTTCAGTTTTTCGAAGTATAATTACTCATACAGTACATATAGTTCAGAAATTATTCTTATATTGAAAAAAAATTATCTTAGGAATCAATTTTATTTTGCTTTTACGAAAGCTAACCTGTATATGGAAGTATAATAAACTTTAAGAGTATACAGAATGGCGTTTGCAATTCATCGAAACAGTTTTTATAGTTAATTTTTATGAATAAATAACGCATTTTTTATGAAAATGGGCCTATATTTGATACCTATGATACTTGGCAATAGCTATGACTCGAAATTTTCATGAAAGTAAACTTTTTTTAGTATTCTCTTATGCAAATTTTATTCCATTCCTCTTGAAAGCACTTAAGTCCATTGCAGAAGCATAGGGTGATTTTACACGTGTTTCATCAAATGGGATACACTTTATTCCAGTACCTGATTCTTTCTTGGCAATGAACGGCAGTTCACTTAGACGTGTGACTAGACGTTTTGTCCATATGAAGCTCAAAGTTATGAATGTCATTTCCATGTAAAGTTAGAATTTCTTCTTCAAAAATTGGTTCTAAATTATTATTCTGATAGTAGAGTAAATTAATTTTGACTTTACTTGGGATGTTTTTATTTTTAGTTTGCCGTTGTAAGAAAATCTAGCTTCTATCATGATTCTATTTATGAAGTTTACTGAACAAGGACGAAACCATTTCGTACAGTCCTTCCTGTCAGATGAGCGATAGAAAATTCATCTACTTTTATTACAGTCTCTTAAATATACGCCCATACCTCAACGAGTGTACCCCAAATTTCCCTTTTTCAAACGCTGTGTGTTTTTACTTTATTTTCATCAATTTTTTTTTCAGCAATGTGTTTTAAGAAAGAAGACGAACTTTGGTTTAAACAACTGTTTTAACTTTAAATCCTTACAAGTGATTTTAAGTACAGTTCCGAAAGACATTCATAGTTTCGATGGAATGAATATTTGAGTGGGTGGATTTTCTCTTAGGATTAGAGACTTCACTTTCTTTATTGTTGTCTGCTTTTGAAAAGTCTATGGATGAAATTTCGTGGTCACGTTTTCATTCTAATTTCTGCTGGACGCTTTTTTTTCTTTCAAACAATATATTATAAATATCTTTGAAATGCAATAACCGAGTGTTTTACACCGCTTTTAAATTTGTTGATTCGAATATTTCTTCTTGGATAGAGTACTTACTTATCCTTCGAGCAACCTATCAATTTTAAGAGCCATTTTTAAAATAAACCTTTTATTTTAAATCAAACCTAATCAAAAGAAAACCTTAGCAGACAATTATTCTGAAGTTGCAAGAAATATAAAGGTAATTTACTAATCAAGTCCAATGTTTTTTTCCTTTTTTTTTTAAATTTTAAACATACTTTTACTTTTTTTCCATACTCCTAACATACTGTGTTTTAGATTTTTCACGGTGTAATATTTCATATCTAATTATTTATACAAGGGTGAAACTTTGATTGATATATCAATAAGTTCCAAGCCTCTTCGTAACCTCAAAACTGTTTTCTTCGAATACATATCTTCGAGACATACTTCAAAAAGAAGAATTCCTTTAATCTTGAAAATAACCTCCCTTATTGACCTAAGAAAGTGTTTTTTAACATCTCCTATCAGAAAAAGAAGAAAAAGTATGAAAAGTACATATTGGCTCTTAATCCAGTTACTGGACATTTAAAAGTTAATTGTTTGCAAACTTTTCCCTTTTGTCGATAATTTCTACATTTCTAATTATAAGTAACAGAAAATTTAAGTGCAGATTTAAAAATTGATTGAATAAACATTCTTTTTGCATAGTAATTAAGCAAATATTTCATTACTCATATTGAAAATTTTTCTATGTGTTGCTACCTGGAGAATCTGTTGGTGGATAATTTAGATTTAAATGAAGGTTATTCTTCTCTCTAGCACTTCTAAGTCTATGTTCTTTTTATAATTATTCAGTTTTTCAACTCAATCAACTATAGAACACTAATTAAAAAAGACGTACGAGGTACGATACATTGATGCTAACAGAAGCAAGTACCTAAAAATGAACCTCTTGAAATGGATATTTCCAACCCTCTACTACTTGCTCAGGTTGGTTTAGTTCAATGTTTTTCAAACTGTAGGGGGCACGCCTCCCTAGGGGACGTGATAACCCTAAAAGAGGGGCGCGAGTTTATCGAAAAGTCGAAAACAAGCATTATTTAAAAAAATTATTAATTTACTGAAAGGTAGTAAAAAAAATAATACACACACATTCTGACATAATAAAAAGAAAAATAAACATTTACACTGATATAATACACTTATAAATGTATCAGTACTGCACAATGTATTTGATAACTAATTTAACAATACTAAGATAAGAACAAGTTTAATAATTACAAGTGACTCTATGGGCATGTCATAAAATTATATACAAATTTAATACTTATCTTTATAATGTGTACGGTTAATAATTAAAGTCGTATTGTAGATTTACATCAAATTATCTCTATATATATAAGACGCATTTGTTGTCTGTTTGTCTGTTCCCTCATAACTCGAGATCCATACACCCAAATAACATGAAACTTGGTACACGTACACAAAATTACACGAGAAACGTTCTTAAATAGGTTTGGCGTTCATAATTCCTTCCAAATTTTTTAAAATTTAATTTTTAATTGATTTTCCAGTGTTATGACGTCATATGTGTAGTCACGTTTCTCACAAAGTGGACAAGTTATACTTTAAATGCAGTTTTTCAAGATTATTACATATTTTTACTGTAGCTATGTTTATCGGTTGGAATATTTATTCAATTTTTCTATTCTTTGATATTTAATTAGGATTATTTTTTGGAATAAATAATTTTTTTAAGGATTATTCTTTCAACAACTAAAATTTTGTTTTGTTGTTTTGGCAACATTTAGGTATTATCGCGGGATGTTTATGTGTGTGATTTTGCTTGCTAATTACAACTTATTTATTTATTTCTTTAGAATGCGAAGATTATAATTTTGACAAACTAAAACTTCTCATTGATAAGGGTTATATTTTAATTCGGTTCAAATGTAGTATAGGGATGCACTTTGGATTTGGCGATTTTTCTTCGGATTTTTCGATTTTTATCTAAATGTCATGGTGAAATATCGAATTCATTCTAAAATAAATAATACCGAAAAAAGTACCTTGGAGACCACTTTTATAACCAAAATAAAGGACTGCGCCAAGTAGTCCCCCCTATACTACACTTGATCCAATAATATGGTTCTTTGCAATTTCATGTGTCTTTATTTTAACCTTTAAGGGTATACTATTTGCTTCAGTGCATAAAATTGCCATGCAGAAAATCATACTTGGGTAATCATACTGCCCAAGCAAAAGCAGTGTTGGTAGTAATTACATATCAAACTGGAATAGGCATCAGAGAATGAGCAAAATAGACAAATGGCTTAAATACCTGTTGAGGAAGCAGGTAGTGGTAAGATAAATTATTTTTAGAACTTATGTACTATCCTGACAATCGCCAACATTCAAAATAACTTGCCAAGTTGGCAACCCCGATTTTACATGTCATATATATATGTTGAATTTTGAGTCATGCTTCGTTTCATGTATCACCAATAGGTTGCGGTTATATGTAAGTACCTTATTTTTTCAAATTATGCTTTTGCATTGATAAAGTTAGTTCAGTTCTTTTTATGTCGGTTAATGTTAGTATTGTACTTCATTTTTCAATTTATTTTTATGCTCGGGATATATATACTTTGGATAATTTTTGTAGTACTTGCGTATTATTGCACAGTCGCCAACGTTCAAGACAACTCGCCACTTTGGCAATCGCAACTTTGTATGCGTTGAATTGGCAATCATGTGCTTCACTTTGTATAATGTCACCATTAGGTTGAAATAATACTTAAGTACCTTTAATTCTGTGCATTACTATAACATTAGACTGGCCGCAACATACCAATTCGGCGTGATTTCAAAATCATGCCAAAAATGAGTAGCCAACCAATATGAAATTAATATTATGAGTATTATCATAGCCTGTTTTATCTTTCCCTCCAGTAATCCTTAATTGTTTCAATATATAATTTTTTTTTTTCATATTTTAGTACTTACATTTTTTTTGGTTATTATGTACTGCAAATAATGATGGAGGTATTTTTTGATTATCAAGGATTTGTGCATTTAGAATTTATTCCCGAATGTAGACCATTTAACAAAAATCATTATTTTAGTTTTTTACATTGTTTGAGGGAATTCATTCGTCGTAAACGACCTCAATTCTGGCAGAGTTTCGATTGGTATCTTTTGCATGAAAACACACCAGCACATTGATCCCAATTAATAAAATAGTTCGCCAAAACTCGTGTAAGTGTACTTCCACATCCCCCTTTTTCACAAGACGTAGTCCCTTGAAACTTTTACATGTTCAATCAATGAAAAAATTAATGGAACGGCATTTTGTGTCATCAGATGAGATGAAAACAGCACAGCAGGCGGTCTTATGGGAGGTTGCGAAAAATAGCTTTCAGCTGTGCTTCTAGAAGTTATACGAACGCTGGAAAAAGTGTATGGTTACCCTAGGGGACTATTTTGAAGGTGGATGTGCTTCGGTGCTGTAAACTATTCAGGGTAAGGTTTATTATACCGTGTCCTTGAACTTTTCGATCATACGTTTGTATCATAAAATTTGATGCATTAAACAGAACACTAACAGTAATGATGTGTGTTAAAAGTGTTAATATAGCTTACGAAACAAATAATATAACCCAATATTAATATAAACAAACTTATTTTTAAATCAAAATCTAAGAGCCTACTGAAATCATAGCATATATTTTCAGCTTTATTTACTCTAAAAAAGCTGTGTATACGAAATTTCTTATTAATAGCCTATTTTAAATATCTCTTTTATTATGTTTATCTAGGTTCATTAAAAACTGGCAGCAACACACATACCACGCAAATATTAATATATTTAATGGAACATATATTTGAATCCAGCTTAAAAATCATTCAAGCGCAAACATTGCTTTGACAATTCAACTTTCCAAAACCGTGACGTATTGGCTTGAGAAGCAATTCATTGAGAAACCCCCGAGGCTTTATTGAACATTTCAATATATTTTGGTAGGGATAATTAACTTCATTCTTGAGTAATTTTTAATGGTGGACATACTAAGTCCCAATTTTTTTATGTTGCTAGAAATCACTTAAAGATACTTCTGAGAGTGAGACAAGCATATACCGTTAAATTATCTTCTGATACTTTATTAATAAAATCAAATGATATAAATGTTCATTGCAAAATAAAGTAAAATAAAATATAAATGTTTCATAAGTCCCCAGGTAATTTAATAATGGAATGCTAAACTTTAGAAGGAAGATTTTGCTAAAATGTTCCTCAAGTGCTTTGTGAAGTACTCTTCGAAGCTTTACTTAATTAAGGTAATAACCACAATGGTATTATATTTCACCTGATTACTTTATCTACTTCCTCTTCTAGTAGTAAATTTTCTCGATTACAAGTACGGAAAAGAGTTATCAGAATGGTTTCCAAACATTTGTTAACGCATAATATTCCTTAAATGAATCCCAGCTAAGCATTGATAAAATATTTCTGAATTCAATAAATGAGTTGATTGGAAAAAATATTTCTTGCAGAGTGTTTTTAAAAATCGTTTATGTGTCCAGCGTTTGAAAAAATACGAAGTTCTTAAATCTTTCTAACAGCTTGTATGAACCAGACCAAGTGTTGAATCTGGAAAAATTGCTTGAAAATTTAACTGCAGATAATTTCAATACATTTTCCATTCAAACAAAAATAAATCAATTGTTTTTTTAATGTTTCCTATGAACATTCATCAGGTATGACCTCACCATACTTTCAATTTCCTCCATAGCTAAATGGTTCGTAATGGAAAAGAGGACGGGAAGAAATCGTCTACTATAAAAGTCTGCTGTGAAAGGCAGAAAACCCCTAAAAATCAAGAGTGTTAACCCTTTAACTCAGTGTTTCTAAGACTGTGGGGCGTGCCCCTCTTAGGGGTCGTTATAATTCTACGAGGGGGGCCCGAGCACATTGAAAAGTCGAAAACAAAATATAATTTTAAAAGTTATTAATTTACTGAAAGTAAAAAAACAAAATACTTTCTGATATAATAAAGTTTAAAATACACATATACACGGATATAATACACTTATAAATGTATCAGTACTATATAATATGTTTTATTATTAATTTAACAATACTAAGTTAAGAACAAGTTTTATAATTATCACTGACCCCCATGGGCTAGTATTAACACTTATCTTGATAAGTTGTACGGTTTATAATTAATTTCTTAACTGCCGATTAAAAGTTACGTGATTCGTTCCTGAATGCCACCGTTTCCCACGCAGACGCGTGTATGTTGATGCTTTTGGGGAGGAAGGACAGGAGAAAAGGAATAAATAAGCAAAAAAAATCCTTCGCATACACTGTCAAGTTCCTTTTATTGCATTCCAAAGCCTTTGGAATAATTTTATAGATAGCATTGCACAGAAAAGATTGTACTTCGGAAAGACGTACATATACGTCCAGAAAATTAATGATTTGGCTGAGTGAGATGTTTATGTACGTCATTGGAATATAAGAAGTTAAAGTCGTATTGTAGCTTTATCAATACATTGTTATTGAATGAAGGGGGTCGCGATTAAAACGTTGATTGAATATTGGGTCGCGAATACTGAAAGTTTGAGAAGCACTGCTTCAATTGTCAAGTTGTTTTGAAGATTTCGGTACATATATTGTAGCCATTATGAAAAAAAGATTATGAGTTGAAGCCGAAACAAACTTCTCCCGATATGTATTCGGGTATAAAGCAATGATGCACTAAAAAAACATCTACTCCGTATAATACTGGGGCGTGACATTTCGGAGCCTAGTGCCGTCCCCGAGATAATCTCGGAAAACACATTTAAAGAGTTAAAAGAGAATTCAGTAAGAAAATGAAGGTAATTCAAAAATTGTTAGTAAATTAGACTTTATACCGACTCCAGTAAAATTCAGAATTTTATGCATCCATTATTTACTTAATATACGCACAGATAATGTCATTTAACGTAAGAAAGTGGGTAGATCTCTGTTATTGAAAGAATTTTTCATATTATTTCAATGCCAAAAACATTTTTGCCCGTTATTGAAATTTTTGATGATCATTAAAACAAAAAAAAAATTGGATCAAATTGAAAAAAAAAATATCTTAAGGAATTATAAAGGATAGAGGAAACGAAGTTTTGGGCCATATTCCTTTCAGCTAGAATTGTCAAGTAAATGTCTTGAATCGGCTTTGTGTACCCTTTTGTGACTTTGAACTGGTCAGCGGACCACTGCCCTTGAATCTTTGAACTTTTTCCATGGAGTGGATACCACATTTCCTTAAACCCTAATTACGAGCCAACAGCTGGTAGTCTGTGATTGGTCCGAATCAAGTCTTCAAACTATCCACCATCCTGTGGAATAATCTTGACCCTCAATGCTCAATCTGCAGCCCGCAGTCAGAATTTAGCCCACCTTACCTTTCTGAATGGCCCGGCCATGCCCTGTTGCACTAACAAATTCCATTATTTAAGAACGATGCATCAAAAACTTAGCGAGAATTCAATCAATCAAGCAATCAAATATATCAACTCTTCTATGGATGTTGTGCTGATACAAACTTTTTCTTTTTGTAGTAGCAAATAACAGCGGAGTAGCAACCATTTTATGGGTGAAACTAATTTTTAATTAACCCTCATGTCATTCAAGCGAAAAATATCTACAGATTATATGTTGTTTCAAGACGATTGTGATCTTGACTATTTCAGAGAGAAAAACCAACATGGATCAACAAATTTTAGATTTTTCGAGAGAAAATGTTTTTTTTTTAAATATAATCTTTTTTTCACTATACCACTAAGCACAAATCTTACGACTTCTTTTTTTTTTGAAAATCGCTTTCAAAGCGAGATAAATTGGCACTCTTAAAAAAACCTTTGCAACAGCAAGAAAATATTTTACGTTGGTAATATCACCAGATGCAGAGGCAACACGAGTGTCCTATAAAATTTGTCACATTACATATAAGGATAAAAATAGGAAATTGTTAAGGATAAACATATGAATTGATACAGAAATTGCTTAACTGTTACTTAAATACTTCTTATATACTCTTTGATAAAGGCAGTTATTTGTTCAGATGTTTCTTTAACAAAATTAAATGTATTTGAATAAATTTGAAACAAAAATGCACAAGCGAATCTTTGAACTAATTTTAAAAAGAAAATACTCCTTTCAGTCTGGGGTACATTAAAAACTGAGCTTCCCCCCTGCAACTGATAAATTAATATCTGAAATAAAAAAACAGTGAGACTTTGAAAAAAAGATATTAAATTATGGAAGTACAGGGCAGTTTTGTTTTTATGACAGTAGTATGCAAACAGGAAGCCCGGTGGCTGAATTCTACCGTATCGCGCTTCCACACCACAGATCCGGGCTTCAAACTCGGGCTGGGAAAGGTCGATTCAGCCTTTCATCCCTACTGCAGTGGGTTTATATATGAGTATCACACACACACACACAAGCTTGCTTGGGAACTAAACAGTAGGGGTTTTGCTTCAGACTGACACCTATCCGAACATGTGATCATGCACCTCAGTGTCCAAGGTCACTTAAATTGAGACGGGCACAGTCGGTCATTGGCCCTCTATGGGCTGTTGGCCCCCGGAGTTTTACTTAGAAAGCAAACAAGTTGCTTGAGATCATTGATGAAAAGGAAACCGAATGCATGAAACCTATTTTTTATCTAATTTTGATATTTAATATAGTTTTAAAATAGAATCCGAAATTATGACTATAATACTTTGATCAATTTTTTGCATTTTAAATGTTTTTGATCTTACAGTGTTTACCCCCCTCCATCGAATTAATCCCCCTGTTGCGGTCCGCGTGAAACAGTTGTCATATGTATGTGACCCGACAGAAGACAAAAAACTTTCCCCCATCTGGACAATGTATATTAACGATGGGTAAGTAAAGAAATTCAAAAAACAAGGATTAGGCTAAGCTACGATGTTACAAAACATGCTTACACTACAAGCTTCAGCGAGCAAATGATGCATCTCTACGCTAAGTCGATCACAGCACTACTGCCTTACGACTTTACAAGTCATAACGGGGTAGAGGTGTCCGCGAAGAACTCAGCTGTCATCTCTGATACCTTGTTTACGCGTATAGGAGTTAATTATTATTTTTTAAATCGATCCTCCCTTTAATTTTTTTCACTAATGCATATAGAGATAAATCGATACTCACATAAACTTAATGTTGATGAACACTAACAGCATTAAAATTCCATTTAACTGTATTAGAAACCTGAATGCATTTCAGTTTTAAATCAGACATAATGAACATATTCCGAAGGTGTGCATATCAAAATGAATGAGGATCATAAATATTATATTAAAATTCCATTCAAGTGATATATCTATTATTATGAATCCAGTGATTCTTGCAACCGAATATTCAATCATAATTTTCATCTCGCCCCCTGCGTACAATAACAATGTATTGATTTTAATAATACTAAACATTGATGCTAAAGCTACAATACGACTTTAACCTCTTAAGTGCCAACGGTGTATATAAACATATCGCTCAGGCAAAGCGTCAATTACCCCAGACATTTAAAATCGTCTTTCCGAAGTACAAAACTTTCTGTGCATAGTTTTTCATAAAAGTTTTCCAAATGGTTTGAAATGCACTAAAAGGACCTTGATGGTGTTTCTGTCAAGGATTTACTTCTTTCAGAGGATCTTCTTATTTATTCATTTGCTTCCTACCCCCAATACATCACATACGTATGCCTACGTCGAAAACGGAGGCATTGGTGGCCGAATTGTGTAATTTTTATTTAGAAGTTAAGGGATTAATTAGAAACTGTACAAATTATCAAGATAAGTGTTAATTGTTGTGTATAATTTTATATGTGATAAGCCCATGGGGGTCACTGATGATTTTTAAAATTGTTCTTATCTTAGTTTTGTAAATTGATTATAAAATATATCATGCAGCAATGGTACGTTTATAAGTATATTATATCAGAGTAAGTGTGTACTTTATTTTTATTATATCAGAATATATTTTTGTTTGTTTACTTTCAGTAAATTAATATATTTTTTTAAGTAACCTTTAGTTTTAGACTTTTCAATATGCGTGCGCCTACCTCGCACAGTTATCACGCAATGCAGGGGGTGCACCACACTGTTTGAGAAACGTTGTATTAATCTATTCTAGTTTTTTTTATTATTATTTATTCAAAGCAATTTTACGGGAAATGTTTAAATAAGTATGCAAACGTTATTGTTTGTAATTTTTCTTTCGTATTACTTGATAAAAAACAAAAATTATAAAATAAAATCAAATTAATAATTTTTCCTTCTTTGATATGTTCCTACTATGTAAAAGAATTTCACCACCTTAAAACTAAACTAATGAACTTATTTTATTGACATTTATTGAGAAATTTCACATACAAATACACACTGCATTAACTTTTGTTCAGTTGATATAATTCCAGTTAAATGTATGCAGAATTATGAAGTAAAATAACCAGTTCTTTCTTGTTATTTTATCTGTATTGCTCAGGTGTGTAGCGCAAAGCCTATAATCATGATCTGGAGGCATAATAATAATCTTTAAAATGTCATTTTATATTATATCTTGGACAATTTAAAACAAAACTATTATAATATTTAAAGACAATTTTTACATGGCATCTCGAAAATTAATGCATTTACTTCGTGTTTATAACTAAGCGAAGTAATTAAGGTAATTAAAAACTAATTAGATAAAAAAGCCAATCTTATAGAAAGTTTATGATTACATTTTATATCCTGAGATTCAATGAAAATCTTTAATTACCTAATTATTTATTTTCATAGTGCGCTATTGCAGCATTGTTTCGAATTAAGAAGAAAATTTGGGGAATCTGGTTCTTTTTTATAAGTGGATTTTAAAATAGAGGGTGTAACGTCCGATTTAATTTCACCGTAAACTGTTGCAACATTTAATAACAGAAAGAATGACGCGCTGAAAAAAATATGGTGGAATGTAATTTGCTTAGAGAAATGGAGGAAGAAAATGAGGTTATATGAATTTTGAGTGACAGAATCCTTTCCGTGCTTGGGCAAGGATGAAGTTCTACCTCAAATGAAAAATATCTTTCTTGTCTTTTTTAGATGTAGTTTTCATACACCTTTGAACTTGCGTGATCAATCAGTAAGAAATAGTTTACTTTACTCCTTCTCCCCATTTTTGCTCTGGGCATAGATGTCTTTCTGGAATCCCTTTTAAACCGTATATTGCAACGGGAAACTCAAATGATATATTCTGGCACAAATACTTGAAATTTTTTATCCTTCCGCTTAAGAAGCAAAGTATTGTTAGAATGGAATCAAAGGATATGGTTTTATTTAAAATCCATGTTTTCTTTTATAAAGACAGGGCTTCAATATTTGGATTTGAAGATAGTCAGTGTCATGTGTTGATATTGCTCTATTTTTCTTTGTTATAAGTATTATTATAACTCTGATTTTTATATGTATTCTATGCTCATTTTTCAACCTCTCTCTATTTTTTTTTAAAAAAATGTCTTGCTCAACTCGTTTTTTTGTGAAAGAAATTTATTATATTTATTTTCTAATGCAATGGAATCATATTTCTAACATTTTATCTATGCGAGTTTCACTTTATATCTTTCTCTATAAAAAAATAACTTTTCGTAATGCTGTAAAAAATTTACTACTTACTATCGCAACAATGTCAACGTTCAAGATAACTCGCAAAGTGGGCAACTCCAATTTTGCATGTGTATGCACTGAATTGGTAACAATGTGCTTTGTTTCATATAATTTCACAATGCGGTTACGGTAGTACATTATTGCAAAATCTTACAGAAAATTATCGCAATGATTGCCTGAACTAGAATCATTATGTGAGAAGAAAGACGTTGCCTCATACGAAGACTTGTTATCAATCAACGGAACTAAATATTCAACTTTCGAGGAAGGTGCAAGAACTGTAGATTTATCAAAAGCTGAGGATTTTTCAATGATGTGTGGGACGATGCAGCTTCAGTGATGAATTTAACGAAAGAGGTGCACCAAGTATGAATTTTGCTGAAAAAGAGAACAAATAAATAAACTACATACTATACAGTTTTACAATTTGAGCAATGAACATGAATATTTGTAAAATTAGAACAATGGGGATTGGCCCGACTTTGGGTAGACAGGGTTAATCCCACTGTCTTTATTTCATGAATTAAAAACCAATTAGACATGAGTATAACCAACAATCACATTAAGAAAAATGCTGGTTTATATTATATTAAAATATAATATACGAGGGGAGAGTATTTAACTTTATCAATTCATTTTTCTTTTATCTTTTTTAAAAATTGATAATTTTAATTGATTAAAAGACATGTATTTTTTTAAAAAATGTTATAACCTTTTCAATAGTTCAATTTCTCATTTCTGTTTCCTTACAAATCTATTTTATGTAATATATTATCAATATAATGCTTTGATTTTGTACACTTTGAACATCAAATGTTATGTTGTCTATAATTTGATTACTTATCAGATAAATAGCATTTGAATTATTTTTAAGTTTTTATGGTAGAGTTGTGGATCTAGTTATAAGAAAAAATGCTTAAATTCGCAACCCGAATCCATACGAATATTCCCGTCAAGCATCAAAAATTTACAGAGAAGAAGAATTAGAAAGTAATATTTATCATATTGAATAATTTATACGAAATTATTTAAACCAGAAATGCATTTTAGATAGGGCGACAAATACGTAATTCCCAAATATAACTATTCAAACACAGTACTTTTTTAATACTGTTACTCAATAAATCAAATAATTATTATGTTGACGAAACTTTAGAGAGCAGTTCTTAGTGTGACACTTATATAGCAATCAAAAATCCAGCCTATATATATAAAATGAGCTAAGTGAAAATACTTATGTGTCTTAAGTCCAGGCTCATATGTTTTTGAATTATTTATTATTTTTTAAAATTTCGCCCGCCAACATCCTCTCGGACATAAGGCTTTTTGCAGCACAATATAAAGCAGATGTTACACTAGCAGGAGGGAGGACAACTCCACAGTTGTCTTGCGAGAGAACATGAAGCAGTTTGACTGCCCCGTTCTACTTCATTCTAATTATTTATAAAACTGAACTTATATGTACACGTGCAACTTATTAAAGATGATGTATAAATAAGAATTTACAAAAAATATTCTTGCTTTTTAACAATGTTTATATATTGCTATTAATATAATTTAAATTCTGAAAAAGTATATATATTTTAAAATGCTTTGATTTTCGTAATTTCTGCCTATTGCGAAGCCTAAAGATAATTACAAACAAGTAGATATTTTTTACTCTAGAACTTTTAAAGTGCTAAATTTAGATTTCGTCGAAATGTTTTTTTAAATGCTATCAAAAAATATTCTAATGATACACACGTTAAAGGATAAAGTCAATCACACATTTTCCTACGATTATTATTACGTATAAAGGAGATTATTGTTTGAAATACTAATACACAGTTGTCTTCTAATAACTTCTCAGTGTTGTAATAATTTAATCCTTTTTTCATCAACAAGGATCTTAAATTTTAAAACTATATTATGATAGTAAAAAATTTCTATTTTCACATTTTATTCTCTCTCTCTCTCTTTTTAAACAACCCATTGTTGTGTTTTGCAATAATTTGTACAGAACTTTACATTTGGATTCATTGGGGTTTAACAATGTGAAGTCAACAGTTTATATTCAAACTATTTTTTAACAACCTCATATTTAGTCCATGCTTTTTTTTAATGTTTCATTTTAACAGTAAATTTTTTAATTAAATTCCTTACTTTTTAGGTCCATCAGTTACAAAAAAAGGGAAGATGAAATTGAAAAAAAAGTGAATTTCCTTTGATATTTAGATAGTTGGTAAAAATAAGAAAATAAATGTTCTAATTTTTTTTTTATATTTTTAGTTATGTTTCATTTTTAGATATAAAAAGTAAATTTATAAACATTTTGATTGCTTCATTTTCAACATAGAAAGTTTTAGTAAATTTTACTGTATCACATACAGTACATATTCAGTAAAAACGTCTTTTTAATGCTTGCGTATACTCTAAAATGTTAGTATCACGTTTCACCGCATTTTTACCCCCCAAAATATAATCTTTAGCGCAGAGATTTAACCTTTCTGCAAAACCCCGTCAAAGAAGCGAATAAACGCGTTGACTTCCGCGAATGTTTCTTTTCCAGCACGGTCTGGCTCCATGATTGAAAACCTGACAAGAAAAGGAAAATTTACTGCGAGTCAGACACCGAAAGTTTTAAAAGTGAACCTATCACAAGAAATCCTGAGCTAAAGAGGAGGATGACAAGAGAGAAATGGCTGTCCTGAAAGGTTTAGTAAATTTGTCTTGATGGAAAAGCAGACTTCATCAAAATGCCGTATTCTATTGATTCAAATCGAAGAATACAGCTATATGTATAGACAGCATTTTTTTCCATGTGACTGTATGAGGCAGTGTGTTCTTTTTTCGCATAGCCAGATAGCAGCATGTCTTCAACTATAGAGATTTCCATCAAAAGTTAATTTGTAAAAGGATTCGTCTCAAACTGCTTTTTTTCGATTCCTACTATTAGTTAACTTTCCCTATATTTATTTATTTATATATACATCTTATTCAAATTTTCAATCTGTAATAAAATACTTTTTATTCACCTATTCAAGTTCAAATACATTTTTTAGACTTGCAGTTGAGGACATTTGATGTTACGTATAATACAGTTTTTTCAAATATTAATTTATTAATTAAATTTTATTTTTTAATTTTAAAATTATTCTGTGTTATTTCTGTTGAAGTTACAATTTGCTTCAATAGATGGCACCAGTACGTTTTTCTAACGAAGTAGGAATTGACTTATTTTTTTTTCCACTCTACTTGTTTTGTACAAATATTAGTTATACGAATACGTACTTTAATACTTCTTCTTTTGCTAAATATTGATTTATTACTGTTTATGTAGAAGTAACTATATATTTACTAATTTATACACGTTAGTGAGGTGTGGAAGTTTAATGAGTAAGGTGCCTGCTTAGGTATCGACTTTTTTTTATTACTTGAATACGTCTCCAAATAATGAGGTCAATCACCATTAGTCCTAGGTAGGAAAGATGTTTATTAGCCTGCTCTTACATCATAAACACTTTAAAAAAAGAATTAAAATTAAGATTTGAAAATACTTAAACTAATTCCAAAGTGAATAAATATTGGATTTATTGGAGCAAGAACCAACTAATTGACATACTTGTCTACGAATTAAAAAAATACTTTCTTACTCTGTTTAAAATTAATCTTTAGCCTAAGTACACTACTGAAATTTAAACTCATCATGGTCCATTCCTATACTAGTTACATAGATTTAACTTAAAAACTAATTTCGTTTGGCTTTGCGAATCTGTCGGGGTTGTGGATGCCTCCCATTCTCAAAAATATTTTCATCTTACCGAGCTTTCCGATAATTCTGGTGAATAATGATTTATTTTTTCAGTCAACAATTTAATTTTTCCAGTTCCGTTAAAATCTTGTTTTAAATAAGCTAAAAATGTCTCCAACAAAATACAATCTCATTTTTTGCTTATTAATTTCCATTTTTTATTTTAACCACTGAGTATAATTTTCTTAACAAAATCGTTATTGTATTTGCTCTTCGAATCAAATTTATACACGGAACACTATTTATATTTAAAATCGATTTTATATTCAACCATAATGAAATTTTCTAGCTGATTGAAAGTATATTTCTGTTTTTCCTTCAATTTTCTTTTAAGAAATTACTTTATTTTTAACTGTATTTCTACCTTTCTTGTGAATTATTTCTATCTGTTCTGTTCCCATGTGTTGGTTTGACTCTATATATAATTATTGTACTATATGTGCTATTTTTATATTTTGTTTGCAAGCGATTTATGTATTTTTGTTCATGGCTTTTTCAAAGCCGCTGTGCCTTGTATGTATATAGTTTAAATAATGTAAGCAGTATATATTGTATATGATGCAAAAAAATATATACCTAATGTACTGCATATTGTATAAATAACATGTTTGTTATTTATGGTATGTGATATAAACGATGTTTATTTGCATTAATATGCTTTGTTTCCTTGATTCACTCCGACTAAATGATTCAAAACTTTTTCTCTATATGTATCAATATTACAGTTTTCTGAGTCAGTATTTGAACTCTATTTTACAAAAGATATAGAAAAAATGTTTACTTTTTATTACTAAATAATATTTTATTTTTGAATATATTATAATATCCTGTAATATACTACGTAACATAAGTAAACAATGTAATTTTAATCGGATTTGTAAAATAGTATTTAGAAATTCTCCTCTTGTTGATACGGTGGTGGTTCATTTAGGGAAAGCTTGTTTAACTGTTTTAAGGCAGTCAGTGGGGTAATAACTTTTTAAAAATCTATTTTGAGTATATATATATATATATATATATATATATATATATATATATATATATATATATATATATATATATTTGATATTTCTAAAATCTCCAAATCGGGAGCTTTCCATTGATATAACATACAAGCCAGTATGTGAATTAAAAGTACTTTAAAATGATTTTTTAAAAAATAATCAGCTTATGAACCACGCCCTTTTGACAGATAGAAATGTAAACATTGCTTTTTAAATCTAGGGCAAAAATGCAAAGCCTGAATTTATTTTTATTAATACGCATTAGATACATGTATAGTAACTGCAAATTTAGCTGTGTTATATATGCAAAAAATTTTAGAGCCAAATTTGGAAGCGTGGTTTTAATTCGAATATTATATTTAATATTTAGTGATTTTACCTAAATTTAAGTCTGTTCTTCACTTTAAATTTAGTTTTAATTAGTTACTATTACTAATTATTTAAACTTTATAAGACTTTGTAAAGAGTTAAAAATATTTTTAAAATACTTGAAGTTACAATTATGTGATGATTTAAGAAAAAATTTGGATTAAATTCAATACAAAGGTAAGATTTTTTTATAAAAATTTCTGTTTTCTAAAATTTATATTTTTAAAATTGTGTCAATTTACTGTATGCATGTTTAAAATTTATATTTTTAAAATTGTGTATAGGGGATACCGACTACGTTCGGAACCGTGATTTTAAAAATGTGCTTAAATGGATAATTTTCATGATATTTAGTGTCACTTAGATTAGAATACATGTATAAAATTGTTTTAAGGACATTGTGACAAAAAATATTATTTAATTACAATATTTCAGCGAAAAAATAACTTAGAATAACCTTTTTTCAAAATGTTCTCATTTTCTAAAAATTTCTTGTATAATAATTATATTTTGCTTATATAAAGTAAAGACTTCTCTCCGGAGAGTTTGAACTAAGATTTCTGAAAAATTAACATTATTTTCAGAGTTACTACTAATTGAAATAATATTATCACCGTTTTTTTCTTAAAACTTCTACCATCTGTTTTAGTAAAATGTAGATAAATCCACTTCTAAGTTATATATTTCAAAAATTCTATTTCAGCCTCTGTACAGAGGTCTGAGCTATATACATGCAAAATATTATTATAATAGAATCCTTTTTCATAAAAGAAGACTGTTTTGAAAATGGGTCATTTGATGCTCATTTTTTGTCAAAATATTGTACTTAAATAATTTTTTATTGTAATAATATTCTTAAAACAATTTTATATGCCTTTTCAAATCTAAGTGATACTAAACATCATAAATATTATTCATTTATATGATTTAGCAAAATCACGGTTCCAAGCGTGCTTTGAATGAGTTCGGTTTCCTCGGGTGATAGTTGATTGCCAGTAAACCTTGTACAGCTTCCAAGTGGGATATTGATAAATAATCAATGAATCGAAATCTTTACCATGTTTAAAACCCATTTATTTCAAAATTAAAAAATGAACTTTACATGAATGAGTAATCTATAAATTTCTACTTTTAAAGTTATATATATTTTTTCATAGAAACTCATACATTAAAAATTAGTTTTCATAAAATTCAGTAATGAAATTCTATTCTTTAGATAAATAATAAGCTTACTAATAACTCTAGTTTATTTATATTGAAATCATGAAGTCTTTAATAAGCTATAAATAAAAACGCTTTCAACTTCCATGCATTCTTACTTGTTTTGTTTATTCAAATGACTACGATAATATTTCGTATTTGTCCCTAATTGTTATAATAGCATTTTAAATAGTACAATTCCTTGAAACATT
The DNA here is from genome assembly GCA_019973935.1 of Trichonephila clavipes. NCBI lineage: Eukaryota > Metazoa > Arthropoda > Arachnida > Araneae > Nephilidae > Trichonephila > Trichonephila clavipes. The sequence continues at coordinate 214,786 of BMAU01021182.1, read as the reverse complement.
CAACATTTTGAATGAATCATTAAATATCTGAAAACAATAAAAATATTCCTCTTTAATAAAAATGACGTCAAATTTACTTACAAATGTATTATTAGATCTCACGTTAAAGGTTTTAAAGATGTCTAACTTTAATATTTTTCATGGTACTCAATCAACTTTTACAATTATATCATGTTTTTGAAAGAGGAAAACTTTAACTAGGATTCTTGGAAAGGTAATTTAAAGAAAATATTCAAAACAAAAGAATGGTTTGAGACCAGACTTAGCATTTTCCTAAGAAAAAATATTAATTTAACTTTAATGTGGATGAGTTCATATATATAGTTAGGGGGAAATATGGGAAGGGAGGCTATGCTATTATTTATTGGCGTAGAAACTCAGGCAAGATAGATTGAAATTCTTTATTAGAATATGTAAATGAATACCAGAAAGGCCTTATTGTTTTACAGGAATGAAAACGAAAGCAAAATGCATTTTAATTGTTTGTTAAATTCAAAAAAACGCAAAAAAAATTCAATTTCTGTACAGTTAGATTTTAAGAAATGATACTAAGATCTGTCATTACTTCATGTCATGTTACTTCCTCGATGTTCCTTTTGTTCAAGTCAATGAAATAAAACATTTATTTTGAATAAGTGTTACTTTAGATAAAATTTAATTTCATAGTGTGCAAACATTGAACGAGGAAACTAAATATTTCCAAGCGTTAATAAGTTGACGGTTAGATGGATGAATTTTGTAGGATTTAATTACGAACCTATAAAAAGAAACATTATTTACAATATATAATTTTACTTAATTTGCTAAAGGTATTCAATCGTAAAATAGAGATATTAATCGTCTTTCAAGAGACAACATCGTATGAAATATCTTTCATGATTGTTAATAGAATAAGAGATAATGTTAAACTGTATAACCTACTATTAAAAATTCCTTACATTTCTTTTGGTATTAATTGCACATCAGTTTCAATCGAAGAAATAAATATTTTGTTTTCGTTTTAACAGTATTTAAATGGAAAAAGAAAATTATTCTTTTTACGTAAAAAGAAAACAATCAAAGGAAATTAAAATGTTGGTACAATTTCACTACAATAGAGAAACGACTCTATAAATCGGTAGGAATGGAATATCATTCTGTAAGTTTTTAATACTAGTATTATATAACCTCTCTCTCTCTCTCATTGTTGGTTCTTTTTTCTTTTTCAAATTTTCAATCGTTAACAAAATACATTTTAAAGCGCTCAATTGAGCTGAAATTTTATATACATGATTATTTTTTATCACAATACTATAATGATGATTAATAAAAATTAAATTCCACGTAGTATCGGGATTCTGTAATATGCATATACATATTTATATTAGTTATAATTATTTAATAAAAAGTAACAAATAAAAGGTTTCTCTGTTGACATAAGTGGGAACTGAATTATTTTTTTATATTACTTGTTTCCTTTCTGTTGAATTACATAAGTAGAATTCTATTCATTTCAAGCTTTGGGGTAAAGTGTTAAGTTACCGTTTTCTTTATTTTAACAGCCCTTTTCCTTTATATTTGATTCATGTATATTGCGTAAAACTATATGCATAATTTAATTTTTTACCTTTCTTTCTCAAATCACTTATTGAGAAGTTAAAGAAACAAAATTAATGCAAAACATACTGAATCAAGATATTTTAATTCTTCCAGATATGATTGGCTATTATATCTCCCCGAACATAAAAACTTCAAATTTAAACACAGAAACAACTTCTATTTTTTCGTAAATGTATATTTTTATTTAACTTTTTATATCATATATGTTACATAGGTTGAAATATGTATATCATATTAGCCGCGTTTTTTGGTAATGAACAGTAGGAAAAGAAACGTGATATTTTAAGATGTCTTATATCTATGTAATCATGACGATATATTAAGTAACAATCAGTGAATAATGAACAAAATCTAACTTATTTCATGGTATGAATTATGTTTTACATTTATTGCGGAATACCATATACTTCTACGCAACCATATACATTAGTATGAAAACGTAAGTTTTTTTCTCATTACATTAACAACTCTACTCAAAGTAATGCATTATTAATATATAACCCTATGTATAAAACTGTTATTAATATTCTTTAATTGAGATTATTCTGTGTTTGAAAAATTAGTAGAGAAAATTACTTTTGTAATAATGCTGTATTAAACGAATTAACCAAACCTAAAATTTTGTTTTTTCCATGGTTTTAACATTTATCAAATGGAAATAAAGCTATTTCTTTTAGTATTTTTCTTCCCGAAAAATATTTATTCCGGACCACTTTATATTAAATACATTTCCTATTTGTTCTTTTTTTGCGATATATTCTCCGCTCTCTCTCTCTCTCTCTCTTCCATATTTAAGGTTAACACACAATATAATTAAAACCTTTTTAGAGAGCTATATTTCTTGAGATTTTGGGCTTATACTATGTACGAGATAATCATGAAAATAATCAGATTATATTGCAGTTTGTATTAACTTTGCATTAGTTACATACACAACTTATTTTTATTTAATTACTGTACCAAATCATATGAGCATTTTAAAGTTCAGTTCAGTTTAATGAACAGCATCACCGTTCACTTCATCACATTCTTAGTGATGCTAAAATTTAGACTTGTAATTGACTCGTACATCATTGACGCCATAATTCGTAACCTTAACGACTAGAGTACCGTAACTATTTAATCAGATCAATATTTCTTCCTCGATTTTGGGGGGAGATTTTCGTAATACTATATAATGAGCCAACTATAATTCGGTTACAACAGTATGTGAGGTGTATTGTTATTTAAACGGCAAATGGAATGCAAATGTTACGAAATATGTCACTATGAATTATCAATTAACAACCTTATGCTGTATTTGTATAGTTACCACATACATATGTAAAAAGAAGAAATAACAAAATAATATTGCATGCTGTTTTTTTGTTGTTGTTGTTGTTGTTTGTTGTTTGATTTTGTTTTTGTTTTTTTTTTTGTTGTTTTTTTTTTTTGACATAATAGTATGACATTTTTCTAAAAACGATGTATTTAATTATGAAGCATGTTTGTGTTCAGCCATTACCAATAAATTTGAAAGCAATTTTTCTAATGTTTATTACTGAAAAATCAACGAGGAATTCAAGTTTCAAATTTTCTTGCCAGTAATATGTATTGAGTTAGTTAAAATAAAAGCATGGCTCTCAAAACTGAGTTCCTTTAAATAGTCTTAGTCGAAAGCATTGCAATTTCACATTTAAATATTCTATATCACCGGAACAACTTTCAATCACCACGGACCACCTTTATGTATAAGCCTGATTTCTTTGACCCCAAAGGTTTTGGACAATCCGTCCTGACTCCCAACTGAAGGCTGAGTGGTTTAAAGGTTCCTCAATAATCTTAAAACAGCCTGTGCTACTTATGTAGACTTTTTTAACACTATTTTATCCCTTTACAGAAACAGTAAACTTATAATTAAAAATATAATTAAAACTGCATTAAGGTATCCGACTACTTTCCGAACCGTGATTGTGCAAAAGTGTATAAATGGATAATATTTATGATATTTAGTGTCACTTAGATTAGAAAATGTAGACAAAATAGTTTTAAAAATATAATTACAATAAAAAATTATTTAAGTACAATATTTTGGCAAAAAATTAACTTAGATTAATCTTTTTTCTAAATGTTCTCCTTTTGTGAAAAATGCTTGTATTAGAATCATATTTTGCCTGTGTATATAGCTCAGACCTCTGTACAGAGGCTCAACTAGAATTTTTGAAACATATATCACTTAGAATTATCCATGTTTTACGACAACAGAGGGGAGAAATTTTAAGAAAAAAATGCCGATAATTATTTCAATTGGTGATAACTCTGAAAATAATTTGAATTTTTTTTAAAAAAAGTAGTTCAGACTCTCTGGAGAAGTCTTTACCTTATATAAGCAAAATATTATTTTAAAATCTTTTTTTATAAAAGGAGAGCATTTTGAAAAAAAGGTTATTGTAAGTTAATTTTTGCCAAAATATTGTATTTAAATAATTTTTTTTTGTCAAAATGTCCTTAAAACAATTTTATACATGTATTCTAATCTAAGTGACACAGAATATCATGAAAAGTATCCATTTATATACTTTTTTAAAATCACTGTTCCGAACGTAGTCGGATACTTTAATATTTTAGATAGAAATATATATGTTCTAGTCCCTTTTCACTGAGGGCAACTCAGTGGTCTAGTCTAGGATGGCACATATTTCAACTGGTCAACGAGGTCTTTCAAAGTGTATAAAAAAGGGAAATTTGAAAGATCTTTTTGGAGCCTTAGAAAGGTGCTGGATATCCTTAGGGATACGCGGATTACAATTTAAGAACCACTGGCAAATAATCTTTCATATATTAACTTCGAAAAACAATTTGCTTAATCTCTGTCTTTCCACAGATATCTATACGTCGCATCACAACATGGTAACACAAAATTCTTTTTACTTGATTTTTGAAAAGAATATGCATAATTTCAATATATCAAGGAATATTTTTCCTTCCTATTCTTTATGAAAAATTAGAAGAGCATAAACTTCTGGAAGCTTAGAAAATTCATGTAAAATTCACAAGTCAAATAGGTAATCAATAGGTGGTATTAAGTGTCATCAAGCAATCAAAATTTCAAAAAGAAAATTTATTTTATACATCAAGGATGAGATCGCACTGAAACACATTCTTGAGGGGAATAAAAAAATAAATTTCAGCTTTGTTCTCAGGATAATACAGGTTCTCTTCGCCAAGTGATCTACTTCCTTAAACGTCATCGATATATTTTCCTCCCCATCAGGGGAAAGTCCTTTAAAAAGCAAACTATATACAGTTATCGCTCGTATCCTTCGATACAGAAATACCAACCCCCTAGATCCCAGTAGAGCCAAGCAGTTACATTCAATCGAGTTAAGGAAAGGAAAAGACAAAAATACCAAGTGCCCTGCTTTTTTTATCAACAGGAAAGCTCACTTTAACTCTGGAAAGTTTTACAACTAAAGGAACTTTTCAATGACTTTATTTTTACTTCGTGTTCCGCTTTTCTTTTCTTTTCTTTTCTTTTTGTTTTAATTTTTGTTTCTCTTGGCAAAAAGGACGTAAATTTAATGCGATTCTCCAGACAAAATAAAATTTGTGTAGAACCATTACGGATGAGATTATATCGTCGTTTTCCCCAAAAATGTAATAAAAGATGGGTAGATAATTCGTGAAAGCGTTAAAGGTTGTTTTTCTGAATGTTTTGCTGGTTTCACACGTCCGTCACATCTGTAATTGTTTATTTTCAAATTTTTCCATGTGTACTTATTGCTTACATTGTTAAATATTGTTATTTATGAAATTTTAATCAAACCATAAATTATCCATAGAAAGGCCATAAAAGAAAAAATATATAATAAATTAAGGTGTTTAATCAAGAGAAATATTTAATTTAATTCATTTTGAATCGTTGTTTTCATATAAGCTTCTAGCAAAGTCAAATTCCACGATTTAGAAACATAAACAATTCAATTTTATTTTGAAATAGAAGGATTGCGTGTATTATTAATGGATAGCTTATTATACCATAAAATCTACTAAAATAAAGATTATCTAAATTTTTAAAGAATTCAAACGGTTAAAAACGACGACTGGAACATTTATTATATTTCCCCAAGCAAAATGCGTTTTAATACATATAATCCAACACACGAAAAAAGGAATCATCCCCCTCTCTCCCTCTCTTTTATTTTATGCAAATTATAAAACTTGATATAAGACGGATACTTCAAACACTACTCTCAGTGATTTTGGTCAAGATCGGATTTCTGGGGGCTTCTCATTAAACTTGAAACTTTTGCAATAATGCCAGAGATTAAACCTGAAAAAAGGGATTAATATGGAGAGAAACTGGATGACCGGAAGCTAGACAATCCCAAACATAAGTAGCAAGACAGCCCATTGCATCCTAAAATATAGTTTGCAGATAATGGAAAGTTTCAGAGGACTTGAATAATATCCAGAAGGTTAGTTATAGGATGCCCAAGAGCCACGGTAAGCCAGGGTGACCCATACGTGGCCTTAACAGCAAGACGTTCAGAGGAGGTTATAGTTATTCAACTCCCAAATCAGTTCTCTTCTGTTTCTGGTACATCAGTTTCGAATTACTGTTGACCAATTTCCTAATAAAAAAAAATTTATAACTGGAGATTTATTCTTATATATATATTAGCAGAGAGGCTGTGCTATTTCACTATTGATTCGAGAATCAGTCTGAGCACTTATTTTCACGTGTTCACACATGAAAAGTACCAAAAACCCAATACTTTTCCTCCAAACTTGAGGCTCCTGGCGACCGCCAGGTCCACCCAGTCACTTTACCCTCAACTTCCCATTTTTTTAAAATTTCTATGAAAAAATTATATTAGCTAGTTCTCAAGCAATAACAAAAGAGAAATATATAGAAAAAAATAAGCTGTTTTAAATTGAATTTCAGTCATTTTTTTGTCTGTTGCAGAAGTGCAACATTGCGCAGTAGTGCTGTAAATTACAAACCTTTTCCTTATATGAGGATTTTATTATCCATCATAAAATGTTTACATTTCTTGCATAGGGAATTTATTTCGTCGATAAACAAGAGGAAGCATAAAATATAATGGATTCTTTTTTATAGCAAAAGCACAGTTCTTGAGGCATCAGAGATTTTTATAATTGTTGTGATTTCTGGAAAAAATGTACTTCCATCAAGTCACAAAATTAGCATGTATTTCGTGGCAGTAATCTTTTTTATCTCAGATAAATGATTTGTAGGTAATTAAGAAAATATTGAGTCTGTTAAATTAAAATAAATCATATGTTGCAGAAATGCAACAGTGCGAAGTTAAGGGTTAATCCACATCTGACAGACTGGCAGTCCATTATCAAATATAACATCATTGTTAAAATCGTAAAATAACCCCTGAGTTAAGGAGTAGGATCAGATATAAGAAAGGAGTTTCCCGATATATTCGAGACTCACACGATAGGTTACATCCAGGACTTATATGGACTTGTAAAGTGTAAGATGTCTGCATTCGGAAAGAGTGCATTGAAAAATGAAATTTCTGCAAACAAGACAAGTCTTTTTCTGTTCTAGACATAAAGGATATGCAATTTGTAAAAATATCCAACTTTTTCTGATACAAACTAGTAAAAACATTTTTTCCAATGGTTGAAATAATTCACTAATTGTGGTTTATTATTCGTTACTAATGCAGTTTTTCCCCTTCATTTTAATCAGGAAAGAGAAAAATTTATTAAATCGCGAAATTCGTTAAAACAGGGTTCGGTAAAACGGAATCCGGTCGCATTTTGATACATTTCCAATGAATATTTGTGAAAGAGATATAATCAGTAATTGATTTTAACAGTTTTAAGCGTTTTATCTCAATTTTTAAAGGAGAAATTTTTAAAAAAATAACAAACAATCAAAAAGGGTGTGTTTTCAAGTTAATTTTTTTCGAAAGGAATCCGTTTTATCAAAACAAAAATTATAGTTTATTTTTTAATTATATTATCCATTTAATTACTTTAAAACATTTATTTATGATGATGAAAAGCTAAAATACGATAATTAAAAAGTCAAGCATATCTCTTCAACATTTCAGGAAAACTATATTTCAAACCATAAAGTTCAGGAAGATTAGAACTCACGACGTTCTTTCCTAGCATTAATTTTATTTTCCACCAAAGAATTTGTCACTGTAAAACTTAATTTGATATTATAATTGTACTCATAATAATGCATTCACTAGGTGGCACTAAAATGGCCAGTTTAGAGTAGTGTTGAAATGACACTCTGAATGGTCAGTTTTAACTATCTCAAATATTTTAACTATACGTCGATGACTGCTCCATTATAAGTTATGCAAATAAAGTTTGCGTCAGACGAGAATAATGTACGAAAGATATAGGGAGGAGGTAAATTATTTTATGCAGTGGCTGTAGAGCCTTTTGTCTCTCTCTCTCTCAATGCATACTTTATAAATTGACTAAAATATTTGTAATTCCATTTTTCCTTAAAAGGTTTTTTGTATCATTATTATTGATTAGTAAAATTTAAAATAACTAGATAACTTTATATTATTAATAAAATATTTTGTGTTTTCCTTGTATTCACTTAAAGAAAAATATTCATTTAATAATAATTATAAAATTGAAAAGAAAAAGAGCAATAACAAAGAGTTGTTCATGAAACTACATAATTATTATACTGATGGAATATCTACATATACAAAAGAGAAAATGGACTGGCTCACTCACTCATCATGATGACTCCGGAACTATTAGATCTACAGATATGAAATTTGGCATGCATGTTTATTTGCGGATTAAAGATCCGCTAAGAATAGGTTTTGCGAAAATCGACATCCAAAGGGGATTACGGAGGTGTTATAGGAAACAATTCCCGTGTTGAACTTTTAGATCTACTGATGAAATTTGGCAAATGTCTTGATTTTGTTCAGTAGAGATCCGTTAAAAAGGGGTTTTGCGAAAATCGGCATCCAATGGGGATTACGGAGGTGTTATACTCGTAGGAAACAATTCCAATGTTGACTTTTAGATCTATTGATGAAATTTGGCAAATGTCTTGATTTTTTTTTTTTTTTTTTTTGTTCAGTAGAGATCCTCTAAGAATGGGTTTTGTGAAAATCGACATCCAATGGGGATTGAGGAGGTGTTATATGAAATAATTCCCGTGTTGACTTTTAGATCTATTGATGAAATTTGGCAAATGTCTTGAATTTGTTCAGTAGAGATCTGTTAAGAACGAGTTTTGCGAAAATCAACATCCAATGGGGATTGCGGAGTTCTTATAGGAAACAATTCCCGTTTTGAACGTTTAGATTCCGAGAGGAAAGTTGGCAATTGTCTTAATTTTGTTCAGTAGAGAACCATTAAGAACGGGTTTTCGAAAAACGACATCCAAGGGGAGAAATGGGGACATCAAAGTTATTAAAAAATTCTATTTTTAATCTGTTGGACTTACAAACTAAATTTAACGAACCTGTTTTTTATCTTGAGTTGATATCAACTCTCAAAGGTAATTACAGGAGCATTATAGACGAAAAATCCCGTTTTTGGACTATAAATAGATTCGAAATTTGAGTAATGTATTTCTTTTTTGCAGTAGAAATTTGCTAATAATGGGTTTCGAGGAAATTGACATCCAGGTAGGGGCGCTGAAGGCGTGCTATGGACAAAAATTTCCTTTTTGAAGTATTAGACTCACAAACTTGAAATTTGGCGATGATCTTCCTTCCGCTAAGTAGAGATTTGCTAAGGACGGACTTTTTGAAAATCTACTTTCAAGAGAAGTTGCAGGGGTGTTATAGATAAAACGATACCCGTTTTTAAACACGATTAGACTTACCAATTTCGGAAACACGTTTCTTCTCTTGGGAAGAACGAAGAACAGAAACGGTTTTTCCTAAAACCATGTCCCTAGCAGTTTGTCTGACTTACAAGAGAAAAGTAACAACAAAAAATTCCCATTATTGTGTTGCTAGATTTACATGTTTGAAATTTGGTAGATATGCTTCTTTGTTGATTAGAGTTGCTCTATATAAAAATGGGGTTTGCAAAAATCGGCTCCTAAATGAAGGGGAAAGGGGTTACGGAAGGGTAAGAGATTATTATTCTTCCGTTTTAAAAAAAAATTCAAGACCTTTTTCTTTTAAATCAAGATGCAAAATCTATAGGCATATTTTACCAATAAGCCAAAAGGATTAATTATAGAACTACTTACTTTAAAATAACTTAATGTATAATCATACAATACAATGCAAACCTAGGAAAGCTGGCAAGCGATGATTGGTTTAATAAACATTAGAAGCATAACCTTAAAGTGAGTCCCAAAATTAAACATTTAATGAAAGAAAGACGGAAAGGGCATTGTTAGAAATTACTTAAATCTAATTTATCAATTAATTAATTTTCTCTCTGAAGTAACAGGAAGATCATTGGCAACAGATCAACTTTAAAGAATTTTAATTCTATTAAAAGTAATATACAAAAGGGAGAGTATTAATAACACGAATTTCTCATTAAAATGTTTTAAAAGGGAGATGCTAGAAATAGAGATTTTTTTAGGAAAATAAAAATTAAATACACGTAAAGGAAAAACAATCAGCATTATATACAAATTATATTTAGTTAACACTAAAATTCGAATACTATATAATTTTTCTAAAGCGGTGGTATTCAAACTGTGTCCCACTGAACCTCGGGGTTCCACAAGGCATACCTGTGGGTTCCACGAGTCACAATAAAAAAATAGAGAAGAAATAAATCTGTATGCAAAATGGATTCACGTTCTCTGTGAAGTTTATGTATTTACAAGTACATAAAGCCCTTCCTATTCATTAAAACTGAAAATTTTATTTATAAATAACAATTTTATTATGCAACGCTTGTTAAGCTCTTATTGTATTATAATAAAAATATATTAATACACTTTATACTTACATACATACTTTCTACTAGATTATGAATATTCTATTATTTACTATCTCGGGTTTATCGAGATAATTTAATGCCTGTTAGCACAATGACTTGTAAAATTAAATACTTTTCTAATGCACCTTTTTCCATTTGTGGGAAAAACACCTATAATGAAGGAGAGGAAACAACGTATCAACATATCAAAAGATTCAATGTTAAAATCTAAATTTCATAAGAACAGCTTCTAATTTTAGGTTGCAAATTTACACAAAATATACGGTATTTCTCACACAGCTATAAACATTTTAATGCCATTCAGAACATTGTGTTTAAGTTAAATATATTTCTCAATGTAAGTGCCAACAAAAACAAAGTATAATGCAAACAAAACTCAGAATTTGTCAAGAGATTGCCTTTATTCTCAATAGACCTAGTCTTTGAGAGTTTGTGTAAAAAATGCTAGCATATATCCCAGTTACTAAATATAATACATGGGTAGGTGACACATGAATCTCAAATAAATATTATTAAAGAGTAAATTATATTAAAAATATTAGTTTAAAATTTTTTTAAATAATAAATACAATCCTTTTTTCAATTGCCTTTACATAATGTATCTATAACATGGTGATCTACTTTAAATATTATTTGAGATACATTCTACGAAGTATGTAAATGGAATGGGTTTCCACGAAAATACTTTCTTGTTCTAGGGGTTCCACAAAACCATCTTCATGTTCTAAGAGTTCTGTGAGTTGAAAAAGTGTGAAGACCCCTGTTCTAAAGCTTACGGTTATAATACGCGGCTTGTAATAATACAGCATAACATGGTGATCTACTTTAAATATTATTTTGAGATACATTCTACGAAGTATGTGTATGGAATGGGGCTCCACGAAAATACTTTCTTGTTCTAGGGGTACCACAAAACCATCTTCATGTTCTAAGAGTTCCGTGAGTTGAAAAAGTATGAAGACCCCTGTTCTAAAGCTTACGGTTATAATACGCAGCTTGTAATAATACAGCATAACATTGTGATCTACTTTAAATATTATTTTGAGATACATTCTACGAAGTATGTGTATGGAATGGGGCTCCACGAAAATACTTTCTTTTTGTAGGGGTTCCACAAAAGCATCTTCATGTTCTAAGAGTTCTGTGAGTTGAAAATGTATGAAGACCACTGTTCTAAAGCTTATGGCAGTGCTTCTCTAACTTTCAATATTCGTGACCCAATATTCAATCATCATTTTCATCGCGCCCCCACTATACAATAACATGATTTGAATCAATAATACTATACTTTGACACTAAAGTTACAATACGACTTTAACCTCTTACATGCCACCGACATATATAAGCGTCTCTCTCAGCCAAAACATTAAACCTGGTCGTATATATGCGTCTTTCCGAAGTATGATCTTTTCTGTGCACTGCTATTCCATAAAATTATTCCAAAGGCTTCGGAATTCAATAAAAGGTCCTTGACAGTGCTGGCGAAGGATTTTCTTAATTCAGAGGATTGGTTTCTTTCTTTCTTTTCACCTCCCCCTCCTCGCCCCAAAACAATGAAATACGCACGTCTACGTGGAAAAGGGTGGTATTGGAAAGGGAATCGTATAACTTTTAATCGGCAGGTAAGGGATTAGCTATAAACCGTACAAATTATCAAGATAAGTGTTAATACGAGCCCATGGGGTCACTGATAATTATCAAACTGGTGTTTAACTTCGTATTGTTAAATTAATTATAAAATTCATTGTATAGTACTGATACATTTATAAGTGTATTACATCAGTGTAAAAGCGTATTTTGCATCTTATTGTATTAGAAAGTACTTTTTCTACCTGAAGCCAATTAATAATTTTTAAATAGTCTTTTGTTTTCGACTTTTCAACAGACTCGCGCCCCCCTCATAGAGTTATCACGCCCCCCAAGGGGGTGTGCCCCACACTTTGAGAAACACTGGCTTATGGTTAAAATACGCAGCTAGTAATAATACAGCATACGGTTTCTTGTATGCATATTTAGAAATAAAAGAAACCCAGTCTGAATACTTTGAAAAAATACATTCAAAATAAACGAAGAAAAATCAGAAATGTGTATAAATTAGTAACTGTTTTAAAGTAATTTTGTTATTCATTATTGTTCTGTTACACTTATGAATACAATGGAGACATTAATAAAAAATATAGTTAACATTAAATGAAATGTACTAAACGTAAGAAATGTGCAATCCTTTCAATTAATTTCATCAACTTTCCATCCCGAGAAACATCATCCGAAAGAACCAATTAGTGGAACAATTTCAAGAATTTTCTCATTTAGTTTGACTGATTCAAAGAGACATACTTTACTATCATTCAGTATTTCAGAGAGTTGGGTGATTGATTTGTAATGCAATATTTACTTGAAATCTTAAGTGCATGAGGACTGATAATGTTGAAAATATCTTGCTGGTAAGAGTTCATATAATTTATGTTCTTAAGTAATCAACAAGTGTACGAGATTTCATTTTGATATATAAAGAGAATCATTATCCTACGAATAATAGAAAACGACAATCAATAAGTGTATTTGGTGAATATATAAACCAGGGTGTTACCGAATTCGACCGACAAATTCAGAAGGGGGATAGAAGGCAACATAAAAATGACAGCTCATCATAGAAGATGGGGTCGCAAACTATGTTTATATACTTGAAATAATTCTTAAAAACAGTGAAGGAGAGTGTGATGTCAAGTGGAATGGAAAAGGGGCAATAAGAGGTAATGAATACATTAATTACACGTAAAAGATGCTTACAATACGAACAATGCATCACAACTCGACGTCAGAAATGTGACGACAAGTGATTTTCTGAGGAATTGATCATATGGCCATTGGTCATAGCACAGTTGATCTCAACGGAGGAAGGTTTGTTGGAAGCATTCAAATAAATCCGGTGTGCTGACGATATCAACTGAAGCGATGAAGATCTATGCCTTGAGATCCTCCACTGTAGCTACCGCATTTTCGTACACAAGCGATTTCAGGTGACTATAGAATAAGTTCAAAGGATTGAGGTCTGAGGAGCATAAAGGCCAAGCAATAGGTCAGCTGCATCCAATCCACCTCCCAGGATATTTATCGTGGAGGTGGTAACGCACTTCATCGAACAATATACAGGGAAACCATCATGCATGAACCATACGTTCTGGTGCGCAAAGGTTGGTCCTTCCTGCAGCAACTCTGGTAGAAGAGGGAAATTTGTACAGTAAAATGTCGTTTATCCGAATCCATTTGCACCGGACACCGTTAGGATAAGTGATTGTTCGGATAATCGAAAACCGAATGCGATCAATGGAGTATATGAAACCGGACACTATACGAATATTGAAAATCATCACATGTGGGAAGCGTGCTTGAATTAAAAGCAAAATGTCGCAATTTCACCTTTAATGTGGAAAATAATAATTTTTTTGCTGTACCATTGTACACCTTCGTTTTTTCGCTTCAAGGTCTCTGATTCTTTTGAGAAGCAGTAGTTGAGTAGGACTGCACTCTCATTGTTGTTCGTACCACTCCATAGCTGTATCTAACTTAGAAAACATGTCACCATTTGATGGTCCTTTGCTATTTCCGTTACGATTCAATATTTCAAGTTTTGTCTCTATGTTCCCGACGTTGCGCTTCCGTTTTGAATTCGAAGCCACAGCAGTTCACAACTCAACAAAAGAGCACGCATACACTCCCTCACTTGGAAACAAACTGATCTAATATTCTACGAGGATGTTTACCAAATCACACAACTGAAATTCTCCAAATATCCCTGACTTTGGGTATTCCCGTCACTTTTGGCCTCACACAAAACAACTGTTGAGCATTGCACTGTTCTAAAACTTATTGACATACAGAACATGTAGTGGACAAAAAAAAACTAGTTCGGATATTTGACGCTCCGAATAATTAAACGTTCGGATGAACGACGTTCTATAGTATATATGCACAGGTTTCTTCGACTCCACCACGGCCCTTTGAATTTCTGCTATCGTTTGGCAACTCCTTCCATCTGGCAAATCGTTTTTTCGACGGATACTATTATCGCAATTTTCATCGATTGAATTTGTCGGTTGAATTAGGCAACACCATGTATATACATATTTAAGTACTAATTTTTTCTATTACTTTGACATAGGCAGACCAAAACAATTTGAATATGTTTTTGTTTTGTTATTATTTTCTAATATCTCCCCGCTTTTTAATTGCTCTATCAGAATTCCAGCTTATTATTTAATTAATAACTTTATCATCTGAAAAATATTTTTATGAATAAATATGACATAAATATACATGAATGTACCATTATTGGAAATTTTGTGAACATTATTAATATGATCATTATTGCGGTTATTCATGCATTACTATGATTAAATTTCTATTTTGTAAGAACTAAGTTAAAATAACTTGAGTGAAACTTTAAAGGTGTACAATTTTTTTTCAAATAACAAAACTTCCAATACATAAATTACACACACACACACACACAAATACTTAAAAAAAATTCATTTTCAAAAAACTGTTTGACGCAAAGCATATACTTTTTTTTTTTATCACTTTCTATAGAACTTTTTTTTTCTCTTCCGTGTTTATCACTTGCATATATATGTTATCGTTTCAGTGTGGAATCCGTTATTTCATGAAATGAATGGACAAGTCAGAGAGTTTAAGTATATAAAATAATTGAATTCTACGATTTAACTAGTTATTCTATAGAATAACTATTACTTGATCGTTAAAGTATAAAATACGGTACTCGAGAGCTCTTTAAATACACACACACACAAGTTTTAGTTGCTTTTAGTCAGTTTTGAACCGCTTATAGTTGCTTTGCTATGATATGTGCTTCATTCCTTTACTTTTAAACATATAATTTAGGTGGTGTATTTATGTTAGTGCCTTATATTTTGGATTATTAACAAATATTTTTGCAGCCTGTTTTCAAGCAATGACTTCTGGAATGGGAGACTAACCTGTAAATAAGAAATATCAATGCGATAGATCTAAATTTTTACTAAATAAGAGTGGAAAAAAGAAAAAAAGTACTGCACTAACTTTGATAGAAGTAAAAGGTGCTAAAACAGAACAGAAAAAATACTGTGTGACTATTAGTTGTTTCAACATTATGATATATTTGAAGTTCAAGGAGTAGAAAATTAATTCAGCCAGTAACAGATGTATATCATATTCTTTTTTTCCCACTTTCTGTTATAAATAATGTTGGAAATATTAGCAATAATAA
The DNA here is from genome assembly GCA_019973935.1 of Trichonephila clavipes. NCBI lineage: Eukaryota > Metazoa > Arthropoda > Arachnida > Araneae > Nephilidae > Trichonephila > Trichonephila clavipes. The sequence continues at coordinate 198,993 of BMAU01021182.1, read as the reverse complement.
ACTATATAATCTGCTTTTTCTTATTATTTGTCAATTAATTATTTTATAGATTAAATAGTTTTTTCATGGAATAACTAGGTAGAGTATGAAATTTTTCATCTATTATAAACTTTAAGTGACTTGTCTCGTTGTTTCATGAAACAACGAAATAAAAGAATTATACTCTTTAACGGTACATACGTATTGATTCGAGCACTATAAAATACAGTATTAAGAAATAATTATATCTTAAAACTCATTTAAATTCAAAATTCTAATCGATCGTTGATATGAAAACAAAAACAGTATCGTGTTTATAAAGTGTACACTACCGTTAGCAATAGAATAACTATCTGAAAATTATCTTATAAAAATTTTTAGACATAAATAATTCTGAAATTGTAGGAAAACTTTGGATTAAAAACGTCTGCACTTTTAAGTCGGAAAGGATTACAGATATTGCTTTAAATCCCTAAAAAAAGACAAAAGAGATGAAGGCGCCTTTTAATTTCAAGGGGAATTAATTTCGTTAATTACCGATCAAGAATATGCAGCAAGTTTATGTATTTATTAAACTTTTGAGGAGAAATTGAAGTGATAAGTATCTTTAAATAATATTTCATACTTTTCTAAAAGAAAGTTTTTTCCTTTTTCGTTTCCCCTACTTTTTTTTCTTTTGAACTTTCATTTTGCTTTTATTGAGAAAATAATGTAATTACAGAGTTTCTTTTTGAATGTTTTAATCGAGATTTCAAAGATCATACATAAGTGGAATTCAAGGAGTTTTTTTAAAAAATACATTTTGAGTAATGTTTTTTTTTTTTATAAAATACTAATGAGAGAAAGTTTTTTCTATATATAAAAATGCGCCTTAAATATCCAATCTATATAAATTCACTCAAAAAAACTCATAGAAATTTTCGATTAACTCCGAAAAATGTCAATTAATTTCAAAGTATATAAAAATAAAAATCCTGGAGCATTTTTTAAAAATTCTTGAGAAAATATTTTCAAAGGTCTTTATGCAAGTAAAACCACAAACTTTTGTTATATTACTTACTAAATTTTAGTTTCTAAAGATAACTTTAGTATGCGAAATTTGAGCATGAATAACGTTTACAATTGTTTTCTGATACGATGATAGTTTCAATCAAAATTTCCCTTTAAAAAAAACGAATAATTTTTTTTTTCAAATTTCAAATAATAAAAAGAAGATTCATTTAAAACTGCTAAGTCTTTTTTCTTTGAGCAAAAAGTTTTAGATCATAAGCCCATTTTCTCTTTATTTTTCGGCAACTTAAGGAATTCTTTATATTGTATTGATTGAATTCGAAATCCAAATACAAAAGAAGCGTTGTTAATGCCATTTTTTCCTTCGCCAAGCGTGGGTGCCATATAGGATTTTACCATTTCTTAACGTAAAATATGTATCAGGAAAATGCATCTAAAATTTAAAATATTTTTTGCGTCGAAAGATTTTTCATTGTTAAGTTTTCATCCTGAAAGAAATGTTTTTGAAAATATGGAAAAAATTATTCCATATGCATATGTTTTTTAGATGGAATACAAATTTTTAACTTTGTTACTGTATTTGAGGAGAAATATGAAAGCTTTGTACACAAAAGCAAATAATTTGATTTGTAAAGAAAATGAACTGCTTTACTAAAATAAGGTTTTGTGATTAATAATAATTCTGGGTACTTATTAAATTCCAATATGTTTGTGAAATTAGAACATGGAGCTTATTAATACTCTCCTATCAAAAAAATATACTCAAATTCGGTTTAATTATTTACATTAGACTTATACAGTCTTATATATTTCTAATATACGTTTAAGAGTATCGTTGTAAATTATTATTTCATTTTCATCAAAGATAAAATTTAAAAATAAAATTAAGCAGCCAATTTATTTTAAGCCCGTAAACAAATTCTTACAATACTGATTTAACATTCCATTAAAAGTCGATAATTATGTTGCTGAGAACCATGTATCATTTGAAAACAAAAATTTATTCTAAGTAATGTTTAATAAATTTATATCACTATACAGTAGAACCTGTTTCTGTGCGGTCCTTTTTTATGCAATTTTATTTTTGTTCAACCACATAAAAAATTCTGCAGTATTTCGATGAATTTGCTTTTTATATGTAAGAATTCATGAAATTTTTGAATATTTTTTTATGTGTGAATATTTTTATGCGGTTCCTATCAACCGCACTAAAGCAGGTTCAACTGTGTATAAACAGCAGACATTTTTGAAAGTTCAAACTTACAATAGAAGTTAGAATTAAGATAAAATAATTTTTTCTTTAAATAACTTTTCCTCTCAAACTTAATAGGCGTAATTGCATAGAATATAACGGTAGGTCTTAAAATAGATTTTATTTGATGCTGTTGTTTTTATAAACTATTGTTTCCTTTTGGAAAATATAATATGTTAGGTTATTCCTATTTCTGTCTTTGTGTAGACCCCTGGGTCTCACCCTGGACACCAAGATTAATTTGAGGCAAAGAATCACTAAGAGCCATTTTGTATAATAATAACTTGTATTTATTACATCAAATCTCAAAAAAAACTCTAATAACATATAATATGTCTATGTTACGTCAAACAAAAGGGATTTACCTTTAATATTAAATTATATTACGGATTATGAAATTAATCAATAATTATGCTCAAGATCAAATAAGGTCTACCAAAATAGGAGGTCCGAGAAAAACACGTACTCGATTATTAGCTTTCATTAACTTTAACTAATTTTACTAAACTAACGCTTATTTTAAGCGTACATAAATTATAGTCACCACTTGGTATATCAGCTTTCTAGTTCTTCCGTAGAATAACAGCAATAAGGCTTCACTAACGTAATCTCATGGAATCCTCTAAATTTGAGGCTACTGCTGCTGGCTCAATAGCCTTCATACTTGCTAGCTTACAACGCTCTACTTAAATACCCTATCTACTTTGCATATCCTGTTCACTCTTTGGAGTGGATTGGAAACATACGCGAATTTATAATCCCCAAAAAGACGCCTAAGAATATTAGTAGAAAGGTTCCATACAGATTCGTCACATCTTCTGTTTACCTAACTCAGAAATAAAAGATTTTAACTACATTTTCCGAAATTTGTTTACAAACGATTATTGTAATGAAAAGAAATTTCTATTTATTTTTACTATAGAGGCTTCCTTACACAGAAAAATTGTCAATATATCAGATTTTATCCTTAAAATGCTAATATATTAACTCCAGTTAGAGGGATTTCTTTAAATTAATCTTTTTCCTCTTTAAACCTTTTTAAGAGACATCTTTTTTTTAATTTGTATTCGAATGTTATTCTCTAAGTTAATGTGTTTAAGTTGTGTTTATGCAAGATGTTGGCGCCAGTTGGTGAGAATTCCTTGCATAGATTGCGCCGAGCCAACTGTTTTAACCTTTTTTTTTTTTTTTTTTTTTTTGTAGTCTGTTCGAAAAGTGTAGCGATTCCATATGGTTGGGATCCGTTTGGCTTATTAAAATTTGTGGATATACTGTCCGCTTAGTTATTTTAGTTAACATTGCGGTTCGTCGAGCCATAGTTGTAGAACCTTTAGACTCATAATTTATTACTTAAAATTATTACTTGTAGAATATTTAGAATGTCTACGGAAACATTAATAGTTTTGAATAGAAAACGTGGAGCTATAAAAGCTAAGCTGACAAGAATCAAGGACTTTATCAACAATCCGGAAGAAAAGGATGAAAAATATTTAGAATCCAAACTGTATACCTTGAAAAGCTTACGAATTAAGCTTGAGGTGATATTCAGAATGAATATTATGAAATAGTCGATAATATATATGATATTGACTTGGAACCCCTTGAATCGGAAATCCTGGATCTAGAAGATGATTGCGAAGTTATATATATACGAGGTAAAAGAATTAAACATATTATTTCAAATATTGATTTGAAGAATAATGCTGCTACACCTTGTGAAAATAGTTTTAAGAACGTTAAATTAACAGATATTCAATTACCACGATTTAATGGTTCTTAAAAGGAGTAGTTTAATTTTAAAGAACAATTTGTTTCTTTAATTGATTCCAACAATATTTTAACTGATTCTCAAAAGTTGTATTATTTAAACTCTTCACTCACTGGAATACCTAAGGATGCTATTACGATTGATGATTCATATATACTTCATTATTCAAATGCTTGAAAAAGAGATTTGAGAGTAAAAAAACACTCATTATAAATAATCATTTTAGTGAAATATTATCATTAAAAAAATTTACTCATGAATCAGCTAAAAATTTAAGAACTTTAATAGAGTGTTTTGAAAAATATTTAAGAGGATTAAAAATGGTAGGACTAGAATTAAACGAATTTTCAGAAGTTCTATTGATAAATTTAATTTTAAGAAAAATTTTTTAAATAAGGGAACAAGAAAAAATTATCAGTTCAACTTAGTCTCTACCGAACTGCCTAAATGGAAAGATTTTATGGATTTTTTTGTTAAAACGTTGTTTAATTCTAGAAAATATTCAAACTAATAATGCAACAGCTATTCCATCGGAACGAAGTTATAAAACATAATATTTTCTTGCTAAATTGGATCCGGTTAATTGTGTACCTCACCCAGCATTAAATGCAAAAAATTTAATGGTTTGAGCGTTAATGAAATATTTAATTCAGTGAAAAAGAACAATCTTTGTATCAATTGTTTCATCTCTTCTCACAAAGCGGATTCGTGGGTCATTCTAAGGGTCATTCAAATGTGCTGTTATGCACAAGGGTAGTTTAAAGCCAAAAAAGCGAAGGGGAAGTGTTTCCTCTACGTGCACTAATAGATTGTGGGAGACAAAGTAATTTGATAACATGTAATGCTGCCTTTGCTTTGCGGTTGAATTGTAAAAGAGTAAACACATCTCTATTTGCGGTATTAACGGGACTTCTCAATTTTTAAAAAACAAAGTGTCTACAGTTGCTTTAAGTAAAAACAGACAGTTTTGGACATTAATGGAATTTCTTGTTGTACTGAAAATTACGGGTTTGACTCCAACAAATGAAATTGATATTAGTGGGATAAAAATTCCAGAGTATATTAAGTTATCGAAAGAGAATTTCTATTCTCCTAGAAGAATCGATTTGCTTTATCAAATCAGATTTTCTTTAAAATTCTAAATAAGGGGAAAATAAAACTAGCAGATGGGAAGTTGATATTGCAAGATACAATATTCGGTTACGTAGCTAGTGGCGTCATGTCACATAATTACACTAATAAGAGCTATTGTGGACTAGTTTCTAATGCAAATGAGTTCAATAATAGTATTGTAAACGCTTTTTGGGAAATTGAAAATTGTCCTGATTTCGAAATCTCTACTGTGAGTAGAGAAGAAAAATTATGTGAAGAATGATTTACTAGTACTTATAATAGAGATGGAACTGATCGTTTTATCGTGAAAATGCTTCTGTCAAAGGATCAAAGTTGCTTGGGAGATTCGAAACAAACGGCATTACGTAGACTTAATTCTTTGTGGAGAAGATTAGTTCAAGATCCAAAGATATTGGAATTATACAGAAATTGTATTCATGAATATTTAAAAATGGGACATATGGAAATAGTAGAAGATGTGAATTCTGCTGCTGTGTATTATCTCTCTTATCCTGGTGAGTACCGCCACGAATGCAAAACAACTCCTTTATACGTGTAGTTTTTAATGCATTCTCAGTTACTACTTCAGGAGAATCGCTAAACTCTTTACAATTGAATGGTGGTGTTATACAATGGGATCTCTTGTCAATTTTATTAAACGTTAGAGCTCACAAATTTGTGGTAACAGCAGACATTAAAGAAATATTTAGGATGGTTTTGATCGATGAATTCCAGCGTGATTTATTACGCATTGTTTGGAAGGATAAAATTGACAGTCCTGTGAAGATTTTTGGATTAACTATGGTAACTTACAGCACCAAGATTGTTCCATACCTTGCGACAAGATCATTGAAATAGCTTGCCATAGATGACGGTGATAAATATGCTCTAGCTGCTGATGTTACAATGTCTGATGTCTATATGGGTAATCTTCTTACTGGTACAGACAATTTAGAATCTGGAAGAAAACTCCAAGAGCAACTCGTTCCAATGCAAAAAGGTGCTGTAATGGAACTCCACAAGTGGTCAGCTAGTACTCCATTTCTATTACCAGACTCAATGTGTGCAAGTCAAAGATCTCTCTTATTCTTCTTCAAGATCAAGACCCTTGGACTCTTGTGGAAGCCACATCCGGATTAATTTGCTTTCAAGATTTCTCTCATGACCTCAAACTGCTACAAAGAAAGCAGTATTTTCTACAATCGCAAGAATATTCGCCATTTCTGTAACAAAATGGCCAAAATCTTACTCCAATCTTTGGGGCAGTTGAAACTTGACTGAAACGATCCGTTGCCATCGAACATAGTTTCATATTGGAAATCCTTCATAGTTGCTTTGGAATCTATAAAATGTCTCGACATTTCACGTTATTGTCTATAAGATAAGTCTATCAGAACAGAGTTGCATGGCTTCTCTGACTTCTCTGAAAAGGCCTACAGTGCTGCACTTTACCTACGATGCATTAATACAACTGCATAAATTTCTGTTAGGCTCCTGTGCTCCAAGTCATAGGTAGCCCCACTGAAAAATATTACTATAACATGATTGGAACTTTGTGGCGCAGTACTTTTATTAAATCTTCTTAAAAGAACCATTGAGATGCCTTTAAAATTAATATCAGTCAAATTTACCTTTGGACTGATTCCAGCATTGTATTGGCTTGGATCAAAAAGCCACTTGCTCAACTAAAAACATTCGTGAGAAACTGGGTCAATATAACTCAGGAACTCACAGAAAATAATTTTTGGAAACACATTAATTCTGAAAATAACGCTTCTAACAGTATTAGTCCAAATAAAATTCAACATTGTGAACTTTGGTGGTTTGAAACACCTTTCTTACATCAGTACAAAGAACTGGAACCTTACGATATTACTGCCCTAGAAGGAGATGATCTTTTCCTACAAGAATTGAAGGAAACTTCGGACTTTCCTCTATAATATGTGCCTTATTAAAGAACTTGAACCACTGGGTAAAATTAGTAAATGTTCGTCATTTACTAAGTTGCAAAGGGTAATTGCCTGATGTAAGTGATTTATTGAAAATGCAAGACATCCAATGAGCCAAATTATGGGACCTTTAAAGAGCAAAGAACTATCAGAATCTTTGAAGGGTAGCATACAAAATATTCAAAGAACTTAATTTTTCTAATGAAATTCAATACTTATAAAAGAGAGTTCATCTTCCAAACTCATGTAAACTGTTAAACTTGCATCCCTTTTTAGATGATAGTGGATTAATTCGATTTGGAGGACGGTTAAGAAACTTCCCCATTCCAAGAAATCAGAAACATCCAATGATAATTTCCACCAACCATAATTTTACTTATATTGTTATTAATCATTTTCATATTCTCTATTTTCATACAGGTTCTGAAGCTACCTTAGCAAATATTAGGGATAGTTTTTGGATACCATCCACAGGAAATGTAGTTAGAAAAATTCTTAGAACATGCTTTACCTGTAGGACGGTTAGTGCTAAAGGTTCGCAGCAATTAATGGCTGATTTGCCACTGCAAGAGTCACTGCTTGTAGAGTTCTCAGTCAGATAGGTATTGTGTGTGTGATTATTGTGGACCCTTCCAGTTGAAAACTTTTTCTGGAAAATGCAGGCAGATTAGGAAAGTCTAAGTCTGTGTTTTATTTGTTTTACAGTTAAGACTATCCATTTAGAAATAGTTAGCGACTTAACAATGGAAGCCTTTCTTGCAGCTTTAAAACGGTTTGTGGCTAGACGAGGGCGACCCATTGAGATTCATAGTGATAACGGTTGGAATTTTGTTAGTGCAAATAATAAATTAACCTTTTGGAGACGGCGGTTTTTGTGAGAAAAATGCCCTTAAAGACGGCGCTTCCAGCGAAGTTTACTTCTCCTATTTTCGTAGCTGATTAATGACACCATACATCGGCGGATAAAAGAAGCAGGGTAGTCGTTGATACCCCGCTGAATAGTGGGGATATTCGTGGCTTAGAAAGTCCCTAAACACAAATAGTCTCCCTTTCTTAGGGAAACATGTTTTCTTGAAGAATCCAATGTAGTAATTACTAATGTTTTCAGTTCAATAAAATTCAAGAAATTTTAGCACAAAACAGCGGTGATAATATAAAGCATTTCATAAAAAAATTAAACGCTTATATCATTGTAGGAAAAGGTACAATAAACTAATCCAAATTTAATTGATTTTATTTAAGAAAAAAATATTTATATTTTGATTTTCAATTAAACTTATTAAAATAGTTATAAAATGTTTTAAATTTATTTTTTATTCATATGTATAAATGCAGGAATTTGGTACACACCTGGTGTTAAAATTTAAAATAGTCAAATTAGAAATAAGAAGTAAATAATATGATTCTTCATAACTTGCACATAATTATAAGCAAAAATACAAAATAAAATAAAAAAAACCCAATTGCTGATCATGTCTCTTTATGTTATAATGTAAAGTTCAGACTTTCTCAAATCGACAATAAAGGGAGTTTAAAAGCTCTTACAAGCATCTGCATATCAGTAAACATATTGCCATAAATCCTTTTTTGGAAACTTCATTGTTACTCAATTTATAATTGTTTTTCTTTTTTAGAACATGCCAGAAAAATCTTAAAAATTTAAATCATCTTAAGGATTTTCGTATATATCTTCCAAAAAGGAATAACAGATTTGATGTATATAATTGTCATTTTTTATTTTCCATAATCCATTATATTATGATACATTAGAATTCATAGTACTCAACGAATCCTAAGATTAAATCTACATTTTATTATAACAAGCACCTTTCAAAAATTAAAATCTTTTATTTTGATTTAATTCTTCTTATATATACAGAAAATTATGGTAAAACATTTACTGTGGCAAATATATGATATGAATTGCAGTTAAGTGTTTCGCATTATGCTATAAAATATGAATATCCTAAGCCTATAAGTGTTGGCCCTTGTTGGATAGTGCGACATTGTAGTCACTACATGTTTTTATTGAAAAATGGTCACGATTACAGGTTCCATTGTGTAGCAGAGCTGATACGCATAAAATCAAAGTCCTTACGTTGCCGTGGTGTGAAAATAAGAAGTGGGGGCTCTAGCTCGACTATTGTTCTCGTTACTTGATCGTCATTTAAATTACGAGGTTCGTCTTATTACTTTGACCCTAATAGAACTCGTAAATGAAATATTAATAATTTATCAATTTATATATACCTCGTGTTCCTAAAAATAAATTCTTTAAATATACATTAGGAATTTAAATTATATTTTTCCAACATGAATAAATTGTTTTCATTAGTAAAAAAGAGAAAATGCTTTGAATTCTTAGAATACTTTATAGTAAAACGCAAACAGTAAGCTGATATCAAAGACTAAATATTATGACTACAAACATATTTAAGTTGCCGAGGAGCTTCATGCATCTCGACAAACTTGTTTATTCAAAAAGATTATATTATTCTTATTTATAATTAATTGTTTCTTTTGCGAGTAAGGGCAACATATTGGGACTTCTTAATTTTTTTTCACTTTTTGTATAAAAAAGTGATATTCTTAGCCTTTGAATAATCCTTGCTTTTTATTTAAAATTTCAAAATAATTGCATTTTATTGCTTAAATTTTAATATTACAGCTCTGATTTTTGTGCGGTAATGAACTGACTTTGGTGTGTGATTTTGTGCATAAGGGAGGGACATGTTGATTATTTATATTTTAGATTGTTTTGATTTAACAATTTTATTTTAGTTACATTTAAATATGCCTTCAGAATGAAATATAGTTACACCAAAAATGAATAAAAGTGATTAGTGTGGAAAGTTGCGCAAATCCGAGAGAAATGCACCACTTTAAATAAAATGGCAATAGTTTAATGTTCTTTAGATAGTCCGGCATCATTTGATCCGCGGACCGGGGGTTGCGGATCACTGCCCTAAGTGATTGGGTGCATTTTACCTTTTTTATCTCTCAAAATCTAACACAATATCAGTTCCCCGAAGAGGGTTGTTTTCATTCTCCTAATAACGTTCGCAAAGTAGAAGAGGACAGTCTTGAAGAAGGGCTTGGTCGACATAGTTTCTATTTATCCTATGTACGATAATTTCATTGAAAAAGAAATGTACTCTCTAAAGATTTATTACGGCAACTAGAGGAAGAATAGTTTTCCGGCTACTTGAAAGCACCCTTGGAAGATTTACAAGAAGGCAGATGTGCACATCTAGGTTTTATTGCACCAAAAAAAGGCATAGGATAATCAACAATGACCAAAAACTAAAGCATCAACAATAATCAAGAGGGACAAGCATTCTATATCGATATAAAAGATTTTACAACCTGCTTTCATGCTCATTTACAAGAATCATCTGATTCTGTATTCAGAGTTTCAAAAGTTCAATAGCCTTAGAGCGCACCCGAACACTTTTATCTTTGTACTATCATACCTAAAAAGTGTGACTCACGAATAACTGTGCGAAAAAAAAAAAAAAAAGAGAACAAACACACTTTTTTTTTTACTTCAATATAACTATCTGTTAGACTACGTTCTGATTACATTTATTCTTCAGATAGATTTTAGAGCATTCTGCAAATTTTTTTGTAATTATTATTATAAAGGAAACTTACTTTAATTTTTTTTAATCAGGAAATCCAACACTGTAGAACTTTCAAGGAATAATAGTGTAACAAAAGCAAGGATTTCATTTTTGCTTTTAAGGTTTTTGTATAAATCGGGATTTTTTTCTTATGTTGAAGAGCTTGTAATATATGTTTTCTACAAATTTCAAAGAAATTATATCGGAATTAAGAGTTTCTGGTTCGAATACTCAACTTTTTTATACATCAATTGTTATAATAAAAATGTCGAAGTTGGTTTCGTGTGCATTTTATAAATAAAGTCGAAGGTCTAAAATGGATAATTTTAAGAATCTGTAACGAATATTTCTGTAATTTTTTGTTGTAAATATCTTTTCTTTTTTTTTTTTTTTTTTTTTTGTTGTTTATAAACGATTAAAAATAGGCTTTTTTATGCTTCAATATAAGATTTTTTTAAAAAAATTCTTCATTAAGCATAACGTAAGATAACAGTAAAAATACGTTTCTGTACAGTAATACATTGTGTAATCTAGATATGTGTTATAAATGTGAAAGTTTGTGAGGATGTTTGGCCGTCTTTCGCGCAAAAACAACTGAATTGGATTTTAATGAAACTTTACAGTAATATAGCTTATACATCAGAAGAACACATAGGCTATAATTTATAGCATAGACTATAATTTATAAAGATACTGTGTGAAGTGTCCAAAATAAAACGATATTTGTCAAGTAAGTAGGAAAAAATTCTGCCATATCCAGGCAATTCTGGCGTGCTCTGCAAAAAGGCCCATGACAGCAGATATCTATCTTTTGTTTGTGAAGAAACCCTTTTTGTTTTGGCTACGCATGGCGCTCGCTTCTAATTAATTCCTGTGATCAGCATAATACCTAATTTTTTTTTATTTCAGAATAAAACTAAGTTTTGAAGGGAAAGGTTGTTATAAATCTGTCTTTATTTGAATGCCTTTTTTATGATTTTATTATGTACATTTAGAATTAAGAGATTGATCTTTTTTTCACAATAAATTCTTTTATCGGTTATGGTACTTAAAATAAATAAACTTTCTCTTTCACACTACATCATTTGGACAAGTTTTCAAAATTTGTTTGTGGTTAGTAATTAATTATAACGTTGTAGTTTTAATTGAATAGGCGGATATTGCATTTTTAAGTATAAAAATAATTATAATTACTGTACTGTATTTTTTGGAGTTAGTTAATATTAACGTCGCACTGTTAAGCTTTTGGCAACGGACCACGTAATCTTAAACCATGGTCAAGTGACGTGGATGACACCTGAGCTGGCACCCTCTTCTCGCAACTACCACACCGCTCCAATTTAGAGAAGGAATATTCTACCAATGCTTAGCAGGAATATTCTTTGAAAACGATTTGACTATTTATTTTAAGTGAACGGTGCATACAATTAATTTTACAGTGGAATATCTTTAATTAATGTATTAGCTCTAACGGATTAAATTTCCCAAAGTGGAATATTTTGTTTATTTATATCCCTTAATTTTCAATGTAGTGATCCAAAAAAAAAACATTGTATGAAGAACCCTGCAGTAAATCCTAATGCGGTGGATAAAGTATTAACCTCTAAGTGGATACGTTCCTCCTGAAAAGTTATTCCGAAAGCTTTTTACTCTTATTTTGCTATTCCCTTCAAAAATGCAACAGACTTCAATTCTTTCCCCCTTTTAAAACTTGGGAGGTCGAAAGGGGACAATTTTATGACTTGTTCGGCGTCTTTGTTCAGTGAGAACCAGGATAGCAATCGTTTACAGCTAGCTGTTAAGTTACCTTGGGCAATCTTGTATGAAAACCGTAGTTCTACTCTGTCGTTTTCCCCATAGATTCAGTCACAGTAAAATTAAAACAAAACGCAGGGTAAAAAAACATGAAATAAATGACGTGTTAAAAATGAAAAATAGTTATATTTTCTTAAAACAAAATTTATTTTTCTGTCATTTTTTAAAAATTAAAAAAAAAAAAAATTTTTGGTATTGCGATTTGAACCAGAAAAAGCATCCTGTATTCATTTTTGAATATGAGAGTAAGAAAACGCGCTCACTTTCCTGTTTTTAAAAAAGTTATGAGGTAAAAAAGAGTAAAGGCCCTATCTTTTTTTAAACAATAAGACAAAATTTAGAATAACATAAAAAAATGATTTCAATATACTTTTAATTTATTTAAATTTAAATCATATAAATGATATTTTATGTTAACTGAATATTTTTCGGAAAAAATCTAAATTATCATTCCTAGTGCTCTTATTTTCGAACTCCTTGTATTAAATAAAAATATCTTTTCTACATCGGCATTTGTGATGGACATAACACACATTCAGTCAATAATTTTTAATTTTAATTGGGGATATACTTCTTCAAATGCGCATGACAGTACTTCTAACCATTTTCTACTCAAGTTAAATTTCTTATCTTTCTGTTTCTTTTATTACAAGTAAAAATGTCACACATCGATAACTACATTTTCTCACAATTCAGTCATTACAAATTCTATTGTGAGAAAAGTTCTCCCTAATTAATTTTGTCTTTCAAAACAGTACACTTAAAACAATTTTGTTCAGTGAAGTTAACCGACAGTTCCACAATGTATTCATACCAAATTTTAAAAACAACACTTGAAAATGTATCCTGTATTAAATTTTTCAGTATACACAAATATTTCCTGCTGTAGGGAAGATATAGTATGAGAGAGAGAGAGATGTGGTGTGCGGTTGTGAAAGAATGTTTTCGTACGTGTAGACTATTTTTGAAAATTTAAATATCACTGAAGCTGATCATATAACTGCAAATGAGCCTTATTTTAATGTGTGCTGGTATCAAAGTAAAACACTTTACAATATTAAACAGCCTATGGGTTTATACTCAATATCAAACTATTCGCAAAATGGCTTACAACTTCTATTCAAATTGTAAAGAAACTGAAATATAAATATATCTTACTGCAGTCAAAAATATTCATAATATGTAAGTATCCTATTCCCCCACTTATTTCTGTACATTTTAAAAAATTGTAGCTGAATGCAATTTTTTATATTTATAAACGAGGCATAACTGCTCACACAGTCGTAAAAATGTCTTTATCTCATTTTTAAATATACTACTATAAAACGTATATGGATTGTAAGATCAGTTGTAAAATCCTAAAAGCTTTTAGAGGAGCTAAAAACATGTAATTTTGGATTGATCAAATTTTTAATATAATACACAAATATACATGTTATTAAGCAAATACATTTTAAAAATCACACTTCCTTCTGAAATAAACGTAATTGAAAGAAAAATGTTTAATTGCAAATGAGTGGAAATACATGTTTATCTAAGGGTTATCCCCAAAGTGAGGTAATCTTCAAACTTAAGACTCAAACTCAGTGGCACAACAATCCATGAGGGCCAGGAACTACTGTGCCCATCATAATACACGTGACCATTGGACGCTGAGGTGCATGAACAGATGTCCCGATTTGGTGGTCTGTCTGAAGAGAGCCCTTCAGTGTTTAAGACCCGTAGCAAGCTTGGTACTCATTTATCGACCCAATGTAGCGGGGATGAAAGACAGAGTCGACATTGCGCAGCCCGTTAATAGAACCCCAGACCTGTGGTGTGGAAGCACTATACATTACCACTCGATCCTATTCGGTAAAAATAAAATTTAATGTTAGAATCTTATATAAATCCCTAATGAATGAGGGAGTCAAAACTTTTTTTTCATGTAAACTGTTTAGACGGAAATGGTTAATTATGAACATTTCACAAGTTGCATAAATTAAAATTAACCGTTATATAGTTTACATTAATTTTTAAGGTGCAAAAGGTGTATTTCGGCTGCACAAATTAATTTTAAAAGTAATACGGTTACGAAAAAGTAGTACAAATCTATCTAAAGTAGGGTTGGTTACCTTACATACTGTCAAACACAACAATGTATTGGAAGCCAATTCCACAATTCGTTGTTACAAAAATGTATGGAAAATTACAAGATTTATTTTTGCATTTGTAATATATATATATATATATATAATTTTTCCTGGGAACTTTAAAAGCTAGAGCGGCATCCATCAAAACCGCGGTTCTCTCTCTGTTTTTCCAGATCGCCCCTGACTAAGCCGGCTCTGCCATAGTAAGTGAAAATGCCGGATTTTGTTTGTCAAGATCATTTTGTAGCAGACTGCATTTTTCATGTATTTTATATGGTCGTTTTATATTTTCTACATCAATATCTTAATGTCTGAATTTAAAATTACATAAAATTCTTGACATTCGCATAAATGACCATGATAATTTTTATTAGTATATGAATGTGTCATCAAACGATTACATGACTAATATTAACATATTATTTTAACCATTTTATTAATATTAAGTATAACATAACGCACACAAATTTTCTGAACTTTAAAATAAATATTTCGAAAACTTCTTCAGATATACTCAAAATTTTTCATTCCTACGCTTTACCTTCTCAGTTTTGCTTCTATGTAAGAATTTATTGTAATTGTATATTCATCAATTTTTTTAGTATATTTTTTGCTCTTAGCATGCAGTTTTCAACTGAATTGTATGAAATCTTCGAAATATATTAAAAGATACCAAAGAAGCTATATAATAAAATTTGAAATTTTTATTATACTCAAACAATTGCTAAAACTTATGGTAAATAATTTTTAACTGCACGATGCATTTTTTTTTCAAAATTTCAAATGGAATTTCTAACATAAAATTTCTACTTTTATACGGTCGAGATTTCAAAAAAATATCCAGATTTTAATTACTTATTCAGTTAGCTTTTAAAAAAGATAAATGTTGAGGTATTTTGTATAAATAGATATTTTTGAACAATAATTCGAATGTTTTTGATTAGCTTGAATTTAAAATTGATTTTTATGTTTATTTATATGCATAAATGTCTACTGTAAATGTTTCCGTATATTTTTGATTACCATTTATTCAAACATTCAAGTTATAAAAAAATGTGTGAAAATCTTCATTCATGTTGTCTTTGATGTAAACTGAAGTTCAAGCACTTAAAATTCAAATATAATTCGGTGTATTTTAACAATATATAACTAGGCACTGTACTTAAACTTCCCTGAACACTTGGGCTTTGAAATCTAAAAAAAAAACTAATAAATCTTAATTAGTTTTTTTTTTCGTTATTATTTTTATCAAAGTGTAAGAAAATGTTTCAAATGATTTGATGAAGTTTAAATTTATTCATTTTTAGTGGTTGGAAAATTGAAAAGGTTTCAAATTTTAAAGAGTTTGGTGTTTTATTAATTTTTCGGTATCTTATAATAAAATAATCATGTTTCAAAAACTGAAAGCTTTGATTAAAATAAGAAAAATGAAGCGATAGAATATACTTAAAAAAAGGTAATTTGTCTAACTATATAAAATAGCAGATTTCACTGACACGCCCCAACTTGTTACAGTTTCAAATTAATATGAAACCAAAAGGGAATTGTAACATATTTTACTTATGCGTTAAGACTTTTCAAAACTTTAAAAAAACGATTTATAACAAATAAACACTTCCTGGGGTCTAAAGAAATTTCCCCTCGATTTTTTACGATTGCCCCAGGGTCAAAACACGGGGCTTCCTGCGAGCCATAAAACTTCCCCTCAGTGTCCTGCTGTGTTGCTTCCACCTTTCCCAATTATCTTTCAAGATGTTAAACCTTTAAAAGGGGGAAAGGATTTCAGAAAAGTGCGGCTAATCCGCTTTTGAAAACGTTACTTGAAGGCAGAAAAATCCGTGCAGTGCATTTTTGAAGCATCTTTACACTGACGGAATTTTCCGTGCTATCCGGTTAGGGGGTTAACGTGCATCACTCCCCCTACACGGCGAGTCTTACAAAGTTCTAATAAAGCTCGAGCTATGACAGTAGCTAGACATTTGCCAACTTGATTCTATCGTTAACATTTCACTATGTTTTTCATTGAATCGCCATTATAATTTAAGAAACGGCATTGCTTGCGAATATTACAATTTTAACATAAAATAAATACCACAGAAAGTAATATTACACTTTCAGAAATAAATTATCTACACTATTTTAAGCGTTTATTACACAAAACATTTAACAATGTGTTACTTTTGCTAAGCAGATATCAGATCATCTTCCTCATTTTCTAACTCACAATCGGAATCAAAATCATCAAAAATTTCATCTTCTAAATCTGCTAAAACTTTCTGAATCTCATCAGTGGTAAGTCCTCTTTTACGTTTAGGCATTTTTTTTAAAAATCAAATTAGTATAAAATGAAATGATTAGGTAATCGAGATGACAAAATTGCTTGATAAAATAACTATGCACTCTCCGCTAGTGAGAATTTAAGTATAAAGGAAAAAAGAGGGATTTCTAGATAAGGGTGAAAGAGGGAACTGTATTCGCCTCCTTTTTAAATACAAAAGAAACCGGTCAAGCAAAGGATTTTCAAGGGCTGTAATAGGCCTCATGCTGTTTCGAATGCTGTTAAGAGGGGAAAGCATTGCGTGGCCGATACACCGGCCAGAGCCGTCTTTTAAAGATCTGTTCCTTTTGGCCTTTATATTGGCCAGCCGTCTTCAAAATGTTAAGAAAAATTCTTAAAGCATTATTTAAGGGAAAGATGGAAAAAATAATGGACTTTTTGTCTAAAGAACAAATCAAATGGAACTTCAACCCACCTTCCGCACCACATTTTGGAGATTTGTGGGTTAAATCTTTAAAATATCATTTCAAAGGAGTAATTGGCATTTCAATTTTAAGTCATTAAGAATTCCTAATACCTGTAGTTCAAATTGAAGTGGTTCTTAATTCTCGACCAATTTGTCACCTTTCTAATAAACCGAATGATGTTCAAACGTTAAATCCAGCACATTTTCTAGTTGGATCATCATTGGTTGCAGTACCTGATCCTGATTACACTGAGATCCCCATGAACAGATTAAGCCGATGTCAGTTGATACAAAAGATGAACCAATATTTTTTTGCTCAAATGGTCTTCAGAAAATTTAAAGAATGCAAAAGGGGCCCAAATGGGGTAAGGGCAATGTTGGTTTCAAAGAAGAGAACTTAGTATTAGTCAAAACTTCAGAGAATTTAGATACTTTAAAATGACATTTGGCACGAATTTTAAAATTGCATCCTGGTAAGGATAATACAGTCAGAGTAGTGACTTTAACAGATAAACAGGAAATCTATAAAATACCAGTTACTAAAATAGCAATTTACCATATGTAAATTGAATTTGTCATCATAATTGTATTTATAGATTTTATTGTATCTTTTATATATATATATATATATATATACAGGGTGCCCAGCCTTAAAGTGACCCAATACCTAATTCCCGAACCGTTCAGTTTAGACATGCACTTCCAATTTGAAAAATGTTTTAAAAAAAGATAAAGAATGTTTTTGCGTGCTTTTCGGGCCAAAAAACCCATTTAGAAAAAATATTACAAAAATTAAATTTTTATACGGTCCCCAGGTCTTATCACATATTTAGAAAAAGATGCATTACACAAAAACAAAGTAAACACAAAAAGTTTCATTTTATTACGATAAAAACTGGCCGAGTTATGTAACTTTGAAAAGCATACATTTCATGCATTTTCTGGGCAATTTTCAAGAAGCTAATCAGGGACCTTCTCCAAAGTGAAATTAATTGGAGCTCTGCCAGGAAACTTTCGCTCTTGCACGTTACTCTTATGTAAATCGTTTTTAAATTTAAAGTTAATATTACAAAAATTGAGTACTTAAGAAATAAAATTTATTATGTGTTAATGTAAAACATGGACAAAATAAAATATTTTAGAGTAAAAAAAAAAGCAGTTGCAAAAAAATAGTTTTATTTGCTGCGGTACTGGTCATGGTAAACATTAAAAATCTGTTGTGTGGTCGTTTGCAATCGCATACAGTCGTATTCTAATATTACGAATTCTAGTAGGGGAGAATGAGATGTATACAAATGCAGGATACTGCGAAATGGTACTGTTGTAGGGGCAATATAATCAAAATAAGAGAGAGGTGGCAAGATTTTATGCCATTAAATTTCCTAGTCGAAGACATCCATCTTATTGTACAATTGTAAGTGCTGTTCAATGCTTGTATAAAACTGGGAGTTAACATAGACGTATTCCCTTATCTCGTGCAACACCTTCTGCGGATGCCCGCTGAAGATGCTCTAAGATATGCCCTGGCTCATCCTCAAAGTAGTGTCCGGGATATTAGCAAGGCTTGTTCCTACTCATATTACATACGTACGGTGCATATCCTTATCGTCCAGTCCTGACGCAGGAACTAATGCCCGGAGACCAGGAGCGTCGTTTTGATTTTTGAATTTCGTGTTAAACACACTGGATGAAGACCCAGATTTTTTTGAATATAGTTGTGTGGTCGGATGAATGCCCCTTCTCGAGGCAAGGCACTATCAATACACAGAATAAGCATTATTGGTCCGTTGAAAACCACATATCATACGACCGAATCGCCGAACTGCGTTGGTCGGTGAATGTGTGGTACGGAATATTGAAGAGTCCCTTAATTGGTCTAATATATTTCGATGGATCTTTAACATCAGAATCATACACGGAAATTTTATCTGGACCGTTAGCCGACTTTTTAGAAGGTGAAGTTTCCTTAAGAGATTTGCCACGCATGTAGTACCAGCATGATGGTACTACATGCGTGATGCGTGGTACTACATGCGTGATGGTACTACATGCGTGAACAGATTTTTTCGAATCATATCTGTTTCTTTTGGAAGTAATGCCAGTCTAGCCTTAAGTCGACTTTGAGGTTTCACTTTCAGTTCATATACTCCAATGTAACTTACAGACCATAGGGAAGGAGAAGACGATCAAAACACAAAGATTATTCTTATAAATCTTTAATCTCAAGACAAACTTTCCTCGCTTTTGAAAAATATCAAAGAAAAAAAAGATAGAAAAAATAGACAGAGAGAATGACAAAAAACTAAATAAAATTTGTTGAGACCTTTCTTAAGCTTTGAAAATGTCAGCCACCTTAACCATTTCTTTTTTTCTAGCGATGTTACACTAAAATATCTTTGGGGACGAGATTCATTTAAGAAAAGGAATTATGCCTTTCGTTTTCTTTGCTTCTGCAAATATGAAATTTCTAATATATATTTTTTGAATAATATAACTTTCAAAAGGAATAGTTAATTAGAAATATTTTATATTCTTAGATGATAGCGATGAAATACAGAATTAACACGGAATTTATAAAAAAGATATCAGTACATACATGGTAATGACCACAAATTTATGAAATATGTTTTAGAAATGCAGCAATAAAAAATGAATTATAACTAAGACACATGAAAATGATTGATAAAGATGTTAGAAGGATGGAGGTAACGGTAAGTATTAAAACCATGACATGGGAAAGAGTTACGTAAACACATTTTATTACAATGTCTGTCTAACTAAATTTTGAATGCCCATTTCTCAATTTCTTTTTGTCTTCCCCCGAAAAGGAAATTAAAATTATCAAATCCGCGCAAAAAGACATTATTCTATTTAATCTCCGGAATTTTTTTAATATGAGTTTTCGGTGAAAAACTTGATTACAAAATAATAAGCATTTCTCTAAAAATCATGGACATTTCCTGGTATTATGTTTAACACATAAATTTGTTGAATACGTTCTCTTTTTGTTTACTTCAGTGTTGCCCAACTCAGAAGAAAAATTCCCCGTTAAAACTTCTCATTTCCTTTTTGGTTGGCTTGAATTACTATAATTTCAAAATATAGCATGAGAATTATTGAAATTTAGACATTGATTGAGATTTTTATTGATATTGATTTAAAGCATCAAGTGACGGAGGAGGAGGCACTTGAACTGGCAGCCTGCATACCCGACATCCACAACACGCTTATAAAATCATCTGAACGCCAATTTAATATTTTAAATAAATCAAGACTAGATTCGGAATACCTCTGATTAAGGTATCCGACTACGTTCGGAACTGTGATTTTAAAAAAGCGCATAAATGGATATATTTCAAGATATTTAGTGTCACTCACAGATTATAATACATGCATAAAATTGATTTAAGGACATTTTGACAAAAATGATTTATTTAAATATAATATTTTGGCCAAAAATTAACTTAGAATAATCTTTTTTCCAAATGTTCAAAATAATATTTTGCCTGAATATAGCTCAAACCTCTTTAGAGAGGTTTGAGCTATATTCAGGCAAAATATTATTAAAATCGAATCATTTTTCACAAAAGGAGAACATTTGGAAAAAAGATTATTCTAAGTTAATTTTTGGCCAAAATATTATATTTAAATAAATCATTTTTGTCAAAATGTCCTTAAATCAATTTTATGCATGTATTATAATCTGTGAGTGACACTAAATATCATGAAAATTATCCATTTATGCGCTTTTGCAAAATCACGGTTCCGAACGTAGTCGGATAACTTAAGAACGTGTCCTTGACCACCAGAGGGGATTCTCAGCTTTTTTCTCTATTCTTCTTTTTGTTTTTAAGTTTGTGAATTAAACCATCAACTGAATAAATGGTTTTATTCAGGATATACTCAGTAAACACGCAATGCAGCATTTCTTGATTTTATGTTCATTTACATACATATTTTTCTACATGCATATGTCTAGAGTTTCAAAATGTGGAAATTGATTATCACACGCTATACTTCCCACAATATAATACAGATGTCGCCACGTTATAAACATATTTTTATCCGTATCGTAAACTTTTAAAAAACTACTTTTACCAGGCAGAGAGAGCTTGGACACTAATGGGTTAGAATCAGCCACCTCGCCGTTCAATCCTGGACTATATTTAAACTAAATTTACTTTAATTTGTTTCTCAAAATGATTTCCTTTATTTGTGTTGCGTAACCGTCAATTGGGATATTTTATGTTATTAAATGTATTATTTTCTCCTTGATACCTTGTTCTTTTAGATTTAATCCAATAATAACATAAAGCGCTGTTACACTATTTTAAAAAGAATTATAGAGAGAAACTTTGAAAAATAATGCATTTTTATTGTTAAAATTTTTGTAAATATTTTAATTGTTCCATGTTATTAAATTGCACCACACACACACACATCTGGATTTTTTTAACTAGATACTATTTAAGAATGTTTTTTTCTGCCTGTGGTTTGAAGAGAGAAATATTTAGAGCCGTATGACAAGTCAAAGTTCAAGCGAAAGTGGCAAGACATTAAAAATATGATATTGAGTAATTATATTTTATCACTGAAAATATTAGCAAAGGTTTGCTATTAATTGGGTATCATTTTCTTTTCATTAAAATTAACCAATTAATAAATAACAATTGAAAAGCTTTTGAAGCCTTCTTTACCATCTTCCACTCTTATTTTTTTCGAAGAGATTTAATGAGTGCTCTTCAAAAGGTTATGATCTCTACTGAGGTCTGTAAAGAGAATTTTGGAAATAGTTTTCGTGTGAAGGTATTTGTTAAAATAAAAATTCCGTAAAAGATTTCTGATTTTAATTCCTTTATTATCTTAATGAATGAGTCCTTTAAAGCATTATTTCCTTAAAAGTTTTTGATTCTCATCAAATGTTGCAGATTTCTTAAACTTTTTTTAGCTAGCAAATTGAAACAGGAAGGCTTATAATATTTTCCCGATAAACTTCAGCGTGCTCCATTTTTACATCTTATCTCGCTATGATAGAAAACAATGAATTCAATTCTTTTCGAAAGCTTGATTGATTTGTGTCTAATTTATTTATTGTTTGCAATGTAGGCTAAGATGTAATTAAAAGAATTCCGTATATTCAAGTCAAAATTATGTAAATTCTTTATACGAAGAATTGGTTCAACACGTAGCATTCAATGGTTTAGAAGGAGGATTCACAATTGTACTAATTTACTTTTCAACTTAAGTTGGCGTCATACAATTTTCATGATTTGGATTAACAATAAACTTTGTTTTTTAAATTCTAAAATTATTACTAACTTAAAATTTTGTATTTTCTATCAGCAAACTATAAACATTTTTCTGTATAGAATAGTTTTCTGATTAAATATATATATATATATATATATATTTGCCCAAATTTTTTTCATTCCTAAATTTGGATAACAGAACTTTTGACATAGTACAAAGATCTAGAAGTCGACGCCCTTTAGTAGAAAAATACTTTGTCATAGGCGGAGCTTAAGGTATCCGACTACTTTCGAAACCGTGATTTTAAAAAGCGCACAAATGGATAATTTTCATGATATTTAGTGTCACTTAGATTAGACTATATACGTAAAATTGTTTTAATGACATTTTGACAAAACAAATTTATTTAAATACAATATTTTGGCAAAAAATTAACTTAGAATAATCTTTTTTCTAAATGTTCTCCTTTTGTAAAAAATGCTTGTATTAGAATCATATTTTGCCTGTATATAGCTCAGACCTCTGATCAGAGGCTCAACTATAATTTTTGAAATATATAACTTAGAAGTAGGTTTATCCATATTTTACGACGACAGAGGAAAGAAATTTTAAGAAAAAAAATGCCGATAATTATTTCAATTGGTTGTAATTCTGAAAATAATGTAAATTTTTCAAAAAAAAAAATAGTTCACACTCTCTGTAGAAGTCAATACTTTATGTAAGCAAAATATTATTATTTTAGAAGCATATTTTTATAAAAGGAGAACATTTTGAATAAAAGGTTATTCTAAGTTAATTTTTTGCCTAAACATTGTATTTAAATATTTTTTGTCATGATGTCCTTAAAACAATTTTATGCATGTATTCTTATATAAGTGACTCTAAATATCACCAAAATTATCCATTTATGTGCTTTTTTAAAATCACGGTTCCGAACGTAGTAGGATACCTTAAAAGCTTTGAATACAGTTTATTAGTAAATAAAACGGAAAATATACACACACACACAATGACACACATACTGCTGAATGTATTTTATTGAGTAGGAATTGTTAAAGTAAAAAAAAAATCTTTAATTACTGAATCCATATTTCTTGAACTATATAATAAATATTAACTGAAAACTAACAAGTTTTAAATGGTTTAGTGTGTGTCAGTTAGATGGCACCGTAATGGCTTTCTTAAAAAGAGGAGACTCTTCTGCGATGTAAAACCACACCGTATGGGCAACCAATGAGAGTCGGTTTCCAAACCCACAATGAACCAATAAGAAAGCAGCCTTTCAGCTCTCGCCCAATCAGTCACTTTTTATAGCTACACCCATCCTTTGAGAATGATTGTCTCAGACAATCAGAATGCAGCTTCTAATAGCATGATGCCTCCACAATAGCACACTCTTTATCTACTACCTCAACATGGGATTGAGGATCTTTTGTGTCCTGAATGCCCATGGATGTCATTGGATCTACTTCGTGCAGATCTAACATAACAGTGCCACGCCAGCTTTTGTTCATTTTAATATCTATTTACGTTTTGTGTATGTTTCTTGCTGTTCCTGTGATTTTTGCTGTAAAATTAGTAAACAGTTCCTGCTTTGTTTTGAACTAAAAAAAGACATCCTCTTCTGCAAATAAGACTAACCGGTTAAACGTTAAACATAAGGCGAACTGTGCTACTGCATACATTAAAACAATGGCAAACAATTCCATATGGTGTTTAAAAATACATAATTTAATAGAATAGGTTTCAAAATATTGCTGTCACTTTGCCGTGATTCAAAATTACGAAATCCATTGACAATAGCTTTCACGCTGCTTTAAAATGCAACAAAAATTGAAATTTTATCAATCAAATATATTTTCATCCAAATTTAAATGAGTCCAAATGAGAAATCTATGATTTTGTTAATGCAATTGACGGCATGTTTTTAGTCGCAAATTAAGATGCATAAAAAAAACTTTTTAAATGTAAAAAGTTTAAGTATGAATAAGCTAGTTCAATTAATCTCCTTTCAGTATTCAGAGATTGAATTTTGAAATATTTTGAATACAAATTGCAAGAATCACATTAAAATCCCTAAGGATATAATAAATACTATCCGCCTATCATATTTATTTTGTGAAATATGTAAGATAATTTTATATTACTTGTATAAGATTAAATTTTTTAAGTAAAAATATTGAAAGGAATTATTCGCCATTCATTTTTTTTCTTCAATTTGATATATATATGTTTCTGTGAATGTCTAAAATTGGAGAATGTTGACTTTCTCCGGTATAGTTTTTGATGGAATTTATTTAATACAATCTGATATTTTTATAAATGAATTACTCTATTTACTTTGCGAAAATCTTGAAAACTTGAACATTATTATTATTATTATTACTTATTTATTTATTTTTATTTTTATACTAAATTATTTTTTCCAATTGAAATTCTGTTAAAACATTTTGAGCAAAATCTGACTTTATCAAATTATTTACGATTTAAAACCCAGTTTTCAAAGCTTTATTACTTTTTAAATCATTGTTTGACGCAGCTTAGCCTAATTTGGCTCTTGTGCCATAAACTCAAACAATCAATCAGTCAATTCATCAGTGAATGTCGACACACACCAAATATGTTGGTGAAATATCAACTATATATACTTTCACTAACGTATGTCTACAGTCACATATATTCTCTGGTGGAAAGAAAGGAGCTTACAGGCTGTTTACCGTCAAATCCTTTGTTCTGCTGGAAGTCAGTCAGCTCTGTCAGTCATTTGCAAGGTTTGATGGTGCGAACAATGTTTTCTTAATTTTTTTCCGATACCCTAATTTACACTGAATGAATACAGTAGTAAATCGTGATCTTTTTCTTGAAAAGTTAAATGCATTGGTTGCGGGTAAACGAAAAGATAATTGTTTTTATTTTTCAAAAGAAAAGTACTCTAAAATACTTTCTGAAGTGGTTTTTGCTAAAACTAATTGCAACACACCTTTGGATTATAGACGATTGAAACATTTTGACGTTTTAAAAATTAATGATGAAGAGAAGTTAATTGCACCAATTAAAACCAGGAGAAACGAATATACAGTATTATGTTACCAATGACGAATTGTTCAGTGTGCTATATGAAACTCACATCAGATCAGGCCATGGAGGAATAACTTGTATGCTTAAAGAGTTGCAAATTGAATAAAAAATATTGCATATGAAGTTGAAATGTTGTATTTAAACTTATGCGAACAGTGCCAAATGAAACACAGAGCACCTAAGAAAGGTATTATTGTGAAACCAATAATCAGTTCTGAGTTAAATTCAAGATGTGAAGTTGAGCTGATAGATCTGTTGATGATGGAGAGACAGAGATGGCGAATATAAGTTCATAATGGTGTATCAAGATCATTTAACCAAGTTTGTCCAGCTACGACCTTTTGAAACTAAGAGAGCTGAAGAAGTAGGGTATCACTTTATTTCAATATTTTTAACATTTGGTGCTCCAGCAATATTGTAATAAGATAATGGTAAAGAATTCAGTAATCAAGTCATATCCAAAATAGGCGCTATATGGGAAGATGTTGATAGTTAATGGAAAGCCTCGCTACAGTCAAACACAAGACTCAGTTGAAAGGACCAATCAGATATACAGAATATGCTAACTGCATGGATGAATGATAACGATATAAAATAAATGGTCAGAAGATTCACCCTTTGCTCAATTTGCTAAGAACACTACATAGCACGAAGGAATACGCCAAAGTCCTTATGAAGCCACGTTTGGCGTTAAAGCAAAAAGATTCATAGCATCGTCTTTTTATCTTAGCGAACAAATCGTAAATACCGAAACTGAAGAACAACTGGAAGAAATTGCCAATACTTTTGAAACCCAAGAGCAGCTTAAAGAAACTGGTAATACTTCTGAAAAAAATGTGAGTGGTGGTCATACCGAAAACCATATTCCAAAGAAAATTATTGAAGATGACTTGGAATCTACCACGCCTTCACATCAAGTTCTAACAGAAAAACAGGAGTTAATTTCTAAGGAAAAAGGTCCGCGAAAGAGAATCTTCTACTACAAGCAACAAAAATTTTACGAACCTCACAAAAAAAATTTGCTCTTGCTCAAATTGGTGATACTGTACGAATACAAGTCCCTGATGTGGACCGTGGTCGTACAGATAACCGAAATGTATTTGGGGTTGTTGTTGGAATAAAAAATTCAGACTTCTCTCTATAAACTTGCAAATGAAAATGGTACCCTCCAGTAGCTTTACACGCGTAATGAGTTCGTAATTTGTAAGGAAAAGTTACTTTCCATAGATGAAATTTATTTTCAAGGAATGTCGCTGAGAGAAGCAGCTACAGCTAATTCGAGAAGTGGCGGGCAAGGTTATACACGCTGTCATTGCAAAAGGAAATGTTCTACAAGTAAATGCAGTTGTAAAAGCAATGGTTTCTTGTACAATTCAAAGTGTCCTAATAGTTTAAGTTATTGCAATAAATAAGATTTGAATCACATAATTTAGTAAATTTTTTATTACTATTATTTTATTTTCTCATTTAGAACGTACTGTATAATTAAGTAAATTTTTAACTTCTATAATTTTCCTTTCCCATTTTGAATGTACTGTGTGTTTTAAGTTATTGGTCATTCCTCTCAGAAAGAGAGGCGAAAAATTTATCGCAACTGAATTACGGAGAAAAAAATATAAATGTCCGACATGTTTAGCAGTCACCATTAGTGCATGGTGAATGTCGACATTTACCGGTGTAAATCAGAAAAAAGGATATTTCGCAAATATTTCGGACATACACCAAGCGACAAGATGAATGTTGATATTCACCGATGAAAGTCGACATTTGCCAGATTTCGATGTTCCACCGTAACAAATATATTTTATTTTGAAATGTTTACGTATAAGCAGCACCCCTTACGTATAAGCAGAACCCCTTCTTTTCTTGTGTAACCTTTCATCTAACGTGATGTGCCCAGGGGAAAGAGTCATTTAGCGCCAAACAGGTTATCGCCGCTAAACCATTGACTATTATAAAATTGCGTTATTTGTTAAAGTTTTAATTTTGGAGGGTTTTATTTTTAAGTTAATGCCTTCAAACTTCATATATCGATTACAAACTGCGTAATTTTTAAACAAAAAATGAAAAGAAAAATATACTACATTGTGTGTATGTGTGTGTGTGATTAACTCTCGCAAGGAGGGTAAAAAAGGAAAAACACAAAAAAAAAACTTTTAAAATCGGTAATTTTTAAGCAATGTTTCCAATCTCTGTACAGATTACGGATAACATTGTTCTACATACGGAAAAAAAGTTTCGTGATATTAGTTTTATAAACCATGAAATTATTAAGTATTTAATTAAAAGTTTGAGTATTTTTAAAAAATCGTAAAATTTTTTTTTTACATTTTATTTTTTAAATGACTGATTCTAAAAGAGAAATGCATGAACTTTTTTAGTGTAGAATATCATTTCATTAACGTGAAAGAAAATGCAAACGAAATGATTTAGAAATCATTTCCATAAAAACGTATCTATTTTGAATCATTTTTGAAAAAAAAATCGTAAGAAATAGAAAATATCATGATTTTTTAAAATAATTTATACCGTATCGTGGAGAAGAAAATGATATTTCTAATTCTGTAATTATTTTTTGTCTGAACCTCATATAAAAAATCGTGTTTTAAAAACGCCGTGGACAAAAAATAAATTTTCACCTCCCAGTTTTTTTATTCTGTTTGGTGGAAAAAACAACACGCAGGAGTGAAACAAAGGTTTGTAATTAATATCTTTTTAACTAATTAAAGTATCGGGATATAAATGGTAAAAACGGATTTCTCGGATTATCCCCGAGCTTTTGGTAACTTCGGCGAGTTTCTGCGTAGTGCGGTTCGTGAGAAAATAGATGTGCATACGTTTGTTTACCTACGTATTTTAATAGTGCAGATATTAAGAAATATGGCTAAATTACTCAGAACTCTTTAATTTCGAATTTTTAACTGATTTAGATTAATAGACGCATAATACGTTGGTAACTAAATTCATACATGCATATATAGTTATAGTATAGTCGATAACAAATATATTTTTTTTTATGTACAATACATCGATTTTTGTTATATTTCAAAACACTCTTTATTGAGAGAGAGAAGCTCTAAACTAGTTTTTTTTTAAAAATTTCAGTAGTTTCGCACATTATTACATATTTTAAAAATTTAATTTAAAAATTTCTCAACTTTGTGTACAAACCCAAAGATGCATAATTATGGTTCACATTAATTACTCGGTCATTTTTTCCCAACAGAAAAAAAAATTAAATTCCGTACATTTTATTATCTCTTCCTTTCCTTATAAAGTTTTAATTGAATCATGTTTTAATTGAAAATACCCGTAGGCTGTGTAATTATATTCCCTTAATCAACAGAAAATCCCATTAGGAATTCTATGCTTAGGGAAATTCCTCAAGGTTTTTTTTCAACTTCCTTTTTAAATTCACTTTCCCTTAGGAATAAATTTCTTTTCTACAACCGATGAATTACTTTCTTATCCTTGTAATGACTTTTACTCGATTTCAATGAGTCTCGCAGGGACGATGTATATCTCTGATTAATTAATAAAATTTAAAAAAGAACTTGTTGACTAAATACAGTACGAGAGATGTCTTCTTGATTTTCAGTAAAATAATTACTGAGATAAGAATTTAAAAATAAAAATAGAAAATGATGAAAATTTTTAGTAGCACAAGAAAAGGGGGGGGGAATATGTTAACAAAAACGTCATTTTTATTTTAAAAACCTTAAATATAAATTTATTGAAATAACTTGTTTTTTGAACATAGTTAAGAAAATTTATCTTCCGAAACGTTTTTTGGTGGCCGTAAAATTATTTTGTGAACCAAGCGAGTTTACTTTCAATAATGAATGCAGTAACCTTAATAGCATTTATTGCCAAATGTCTCCGAATTCAGCAATACAAATAGATATTTCTATAGAAATTTGAATATGGTGACCATTTGACTAAAAGCTCTAGAAGCTTCTATAAGGTTCTTTCCAGCCTATATAAAGACGAGACAGAGAAACAACTGGGGTAAACAAACTTCTGGCAGTGACTGTGCATTTCATTTGTTGTATGCGAAAATGTGATTATGGACTTCATTTACTGCGTTCCATATTTGTGAAATGTTTGTAGATTTATTTATAATACATGTGTTACTTGCATTCTGTAAAAAAAATCTTCAATATCCCAGAAATAGTGTAACAAATGATATGCAAGTTTTTTTATCTAATAAGTTGGGGTTTATTTTTCTACTTTTTTCCTAAAATGCAAGCTCACATGTTTAATTTTATATCATTAAAATCTTGTTCAAAATTTTTTTTTTCTGCTGGCCTTTTTATAATATTCAAAATAACATTTTACTATAATCAAATTGAGGAAAAAATGTTTACATATGTATGAAATGGTATTTCTATGATCGAAAACTAAAAAGATCATTTCATTGAAATTCAATTTCTTCGAAATCTCAAAGGTCAAAAAAATTAAAAAAATTTTACCACGCAGAAAATGTAAAGATTTATTATTATGCGAAGTATAATGTTCTAATCAAAATGTTAAAGCTTATGAGCTCTGCACTGCAAAAAAAAAATAAGAATACTTAAATTTGGAATTCATGTTTACGATTAAAATATGGAATTAAATTTCTTTCCACAGGTCGGGAAAATATAGAAAACGGGAAGTTTAAGAGACAAAAGGAAAAAAGACTTTGCAAAGTAAATTATGAGGAAAAATCGAAATTTAAAGGCAATTGTTACATGTATCAAGCGTTTTCAATTATATTGTATCGCGTATTAATTAAAAATATAATTTCTTAATAAAACGCTGAAGTAATACATTATATACACCCAACTTTTTTTTCCAATTCCTACTATAGTTTACTATCTCCTACTAAAGTTCGCTCTCTCTCTCTCTCTCTCTCTCTCTCTCTTTCTCTTTATATACATATATATATATATCATCTTCAAATTTTCAATCGTTAATAAAATACTTTCTATTCATCCATTCACGTTTAAATAAATTTGTTTAAACTTGTAGTGGATGACACTTTATGTTCAGGAAGTGTTTTATATATTTATTCATTAGTTAAACTTAATTAATAGATAAATTGTAAAAAAACAAATAATAGCCTAACACCATATTTAAAAAAGAAATTCGCTCGTGGTGTCCCTGTAGCGCAATGGAGAGTGTGCATTGGACTTCCAATGCAAAGGTCGTGGTTGGAATCTTACCTGAGATGGCCTAATTTCTGAGAATGTGTGATTCATGAATAAATAAATAGTAGCAAACAAAAATAGTAGTCCTACACAAAATATAGGGAAAAAATCACTTTCTATTTGCCACTTAATATTGTGATTCTGTCCTATGTATATACACATTTATATTAATTGTAACTATTTAATAAAAAGTAACTAAGATTAATTTTTCTTTAATAACCTTAGTAGAAATTGACTTATTTATTTATATATATATATATATATATATATATATATATATATATATATATATATATATACATACATATATTACTTGATTTTTCTATGAAAAATAAATGTGCTTCAGACGTGCAAGTTAACCGATTTTTGGCAATTTTTTGAAAATTGCGCTTAAAAAGGTAAACCTCAGAATTTTTATTTTTAAATCAAGCTTACTTAGAAATCCATTATTCCAAGACAAACGGTATTCATACAGCATAAGAAAGTATCAATATTCTATTTACACTCATGTCCATGAATTAAAGATAATTCAGAATCACACAGAAATTAAACTCTAAAATAAAAATTTCACCTGTAGAATTATCACACACATCTTGAAGAAGAATATGCAAATTACAGGAAACCACCAGATGGCGCGGATAGTACGTCACAATGGCGAGAGTGTAAGAGAAGGGTATATAAGGAATGGTGGCAAATAAGCAAGATCGTTCACAAGCGCTTTAAAAGCCTTTCAGTGCAACAACCGCATAGTTATGGGACAAAGAAAGCATTTGGATGATTTTTTTACGTGGTTCTGAGCTGGAAGTATCCGAAGAACTTAGAATCGCCCAGAGTGTCATCTCCAGGCTTTGGCAACGATTCCAAGATGATGGTAATGTGAGTAGATGTTACAGCACAGGTCGCCCCCGAGTTACAACACCAAATATGGACCGGCATTTGGTATTTATTGTCTCGTCAGCTACCTGTACGACAGTTTCAAGGCAGACCATGTACAGACGCTTAGAACACTCTAGTCTATACACTCGTAGGCCTGTCAGATGTGTTCCACTTACCGCAACTCACTGTTGCCTGTGATTAACCTGGAGTAGGGAGCATGCATTGTGGACGCCACAACAGTGGTTTTGTGTGATGTTTTCGTACGAGTCCAGATTTAGTTTTCAGTCTGATTCTCGCCCGACTTTAATATGGAGAACGCTAGGTACCCGTTACCACCAAGAGAACACCATTGAACGACACCGTTACGGTGGTGCAGGATGGCTCATTTGGGGAGGAATTATTCTTGTGGTTCCAGAACTTACCTGCATGTTCAGAGTGTAACGATGGCCGGCCACATCTATCGGGATGTCATTCTGGAACAACATGCACACTTGTTTCGGGGCGCCATGGATGCTGAATTTCTGTTTATGGATGACAACGCCCGTCCTCACCGTGCAAACATTGTAGACGAATGCCCCTTCAATCGGAGGATATCACCCGTATGGATTGGCCAGCATACTCACCTGACTCTCATCCAATAGAGCATGTGTGGGATATGCTTGGCCGAGAATTGCAGCCCATCAACCCCCTCCCACCTGTCTACTGGAACTTTGGAGGGCATTGCTTGATAAGTGGTGTAATATTTTCCAAGATCAGATTGATAATTTGATACTCAACATGCCTAGGCGTTGTAAAGCCTGTATTGCATCGTCCGGGAGACATACTCCGTATTAACCATCATACTAACCATGCTACACTGTTTTTTGTAAATAGGTTCTGTTTTTGAAATTTGCTCCAGGGAGTAAAAATCGCAATTCTTATTAATTATGTTAAACATATAGCATTTTTTTTGCTCTTCACCTTTTGTTTAATAAATAGACTTTACAAATAAGTCAAATTTGTTTTGCTTCTGTCTCTTTCTTTGCCTGAACTTCATTATCCTTAATTTATAGACATGAGTGTATGTAAATGTTCATCTACATTATATCTGAACAAGTTTTTGATTTGTGTTTAAATGTTTTCTCTTCCTTTCCCATGAAAGGAAGAATGGCTACGCAAAGTTATGGTGCTTATTATGCAACTTTCTCTCATGGCTTAGTTTTGGAGATAGTTATTTATTCATTGGTTTTTCTTCATAATAGAATTAAAATTCTTTTTCAAATGAATCTCACGAAAAAACTTTTCTTTCAAAAAATCACTCAAGACTAAATAATCTAAAAGAAATTATTTAAAAAGTTAACCTGCTCTGTGAAGAAAAATAATTAATCGTGTTTAGATATGTCGTCTTGCATCAAGTTGGATGTGAGCCAAATTTTTATTGAAAAGTTGAATTTTTTAAAAGCTGGGTAATTGAATTTTGTTTTTCGAATACACTATTACTAAGAAATTTACATTTCTACTAAAAAAATAGAAATACAGGGTGTCTACGAATTAGTTGGACAATTTCGTAAGCTAAGATCTTCCGAAATGTTAAATGAAATTAACCCGTTTAAAGTCAGATTAGTAGTAATATTTCCCAAGCTTATTCATAAATAGTCTTAAGTTTCACAACTGATGGTATCTTTTAGTGAGCGGTAATCTTTTTGTATTCAGTATTACTATAATTGGGACGTACAATCATCAATGAAAAAATGCCAAGAAATTTCATTTTTCAACAGGATGACATGTTTTCTTAGTACCACAAAGTTTTACGTCTTACTTCAATAGTGAGGTACCAGTTTCGATTGGTCATGAAGATGTTATTCAATGGTCCCCACGATTAACACAGATCCTTCTCAATTTTATTTAAGTGTGTGGGTTTTTGTAAAAAATGAAGAGTACACTCTGTCATTTCCTGCACTCATTTCTGAATTAAAATGAATAATCTGCACTGCTAATAATTATTATCCACGGTAACATGTTGACAAATACGTGTCAAGAACTTATTTACCTATGGGACATTTCTAGAGTAACGACAGGAACATTAACAAACATTTGTGATAATAGTAAACTTGATTGATCTGTCTTACAATAATATGTACTTTAATATTTTCCTGTACATTTCATACAATAATTCATTCTTTTTGCCCTACTAATTTGTAGACACCCTGAATGTAGTGAGACAGAAGCATATGGTTTTATGAGCTTTTTGAAAAAGAAAACTTAATTTTATTGAAGTATAATTCTAATTCAACTAATTTTCTTGAATGAATAAGTACTAAGGTTTATTTGCACTTAAGATAAAATAAATAAATAAATGCATCAAACCATGCATCAAATTTCTTTCTCTCTTTCTTGTTCTCAAAACAATAAGAAATAATATTAAAATTCCTGGAATTCGTGCGCTTAAGAATTACGAAAATATTTAATATATTTCCGAATAAAAATAATCTCAGAATGATTCTTATGTATAAGACAATGTTTGTGGAATGAGTTTTTATGATGAAAAAGTTGATTCATAATCAAAACAAAATTACTCTTTCTTCCGACAAAATTAAGAATGAAATTTCCAAGACATAGATATCAGTATAAAATTCTGATTTCTTCGAAAGTTATTAATCTCTTTCGAGCACTTTAAGAGCTTAGAATAATTCATCGTAACAATGGTAATATATTCCTAATTATAAGTTCTACTGCAATATGATTTATAAACCAGGCTCTATTGCGTGAAAGTCTCAGGTTTATGGTGATACTACGGTAATATTTAGCAACATAATATTAATATATTGGGTCTTGGCTTAGTCTATGAATATATCATTTTATATCATACTTGTGAAAATCATCAATAGTCTATATTTCACGTCATTGCCAAGTTTATGTAATACAAGAAATCGAGAACGGGATCGTAGCATTTATTTACTTTGAGTTATACTCTAGCTCTCTTTTTCTATATATACTTGCATATATATAAGCTTATACAAGTTTTTTATTTTTCTTTGTTATTTTATTTTAAGTTATAAGCAGAAAATGTTGAAAGATAAGTTAACACAATGAAGAAAAAGTACCTTTCTATGATTCATTTCCTTTCTACCAGCACTTTTTCACAAATTAAATTGGAGGTTTTACTTGACATTTTTGGTGCAAATTTTCATTTTTTTATTTTTTATTTTATTTATTCATTTATTTGCGTCACAAAAATTACGGTAAATATTTCTGTTACACACATTACAAATCATTTAAGTTGCAACACCATAAAGAACGAATAATGCAAATATCAAATTCACGTGAAACATAAATGCTGGAATAAGCAAGTGATTAGGACTTTAGTCAGCGATTCAAAAACTGTGGGGTGGGTCCGTACGGGGCGTGATACCTTATATGGGAGGGGGCGAGCACATAAAAAAACCGAAAATAAAAGATTATTCCAAAAATAGTTAATTTTCTGAAAGAACAGAACATGGTGTAATTTCTGATGCAATAAAAAATAAAATACACATTCACACTGATATAATAGAAATGTAGAATGGAAAAGTGTAACATAGAGAGAGAGTACTTAACCAATTCTTAAAAGTAACTTACTTAAAAGTATATTTCTAATGGGCTGTGGATTGGTATTTTTAGCAGACCTAGTACATTCCCCGGAAGCTGTTATCTCTTTTTTAGTGCCGCACTATTTAGCTGGATACCAATCACCACAGGTGATTTTGACGCCCAGTTTCCTACCCAGAGGGAGACACCCGAGCTCTGATGATGTGAACCTGCAAAAAGGATTTAATTTTGTATAGAACACCGAAGCCAAACAGTCAATCTATGTGGATTTTTAAAATACCGAATAATCATATGACATGCCCACTGTTGATTTTCTGCATCATGAAAATCCGCTAACTCGGGCCGGGGTAACTAACTAACCGGGGATCCGCTAACTAACCCCCCAACCTTAGGTGCAGAAGGCCAGTTAGAAACCAACCACGCCACCCAGGCAGCATTAACTTGAAAGTAACACATACGAAATTTAATACTTATCTTGATCATTTACACGGTTTTTAATTGAAATCGTATTGCACCTTTAGTGCTGAAGTACATTATTATTGCACCACTTGATACATTGTTATTATATGGGGGAGGTGTAAGAGCGATGTAAATCCAGATTGAAAACTGTGTTGCAAATATTGGACGTTTGAGAAGCAAGTATTGACTTAAACGTTAAGAGTTGAGTATTGACCTAAACATTAAGTTAAGAGTTAAGTATTGACTTACATGTAACAGAACGTCACAGAAAAAAGAAAAGGTATCTCAAACTCTATAAAAGGAAAATAACGCAGTGGATTTCTCATTCGAAAAATACATTCGCATGTTGGTTCTTTTTGAGAAGATCGCATTATGCCTCGTATAAGAAGGATAAACGGGAAACATACGTCGTAATTCGATAGTGAAAAGACTGTAGTGTATATTATAGTGGGGTTTATCATTCCTCGATATTGATACTCGCAATGGTTGGAGTCTAATTATTATCAGGCAAATTTGGAAACGATAAGTTTAAGAGAATCATACTGAGCGTCATGCATGAATTTAACAGCCTTTTTTGCCACTAATTCGTTAGATGGAAGGTTGTTTTCAGGTCTGTCTTACAGGATCATTCATGAATCAAAAACTAGGCTTATGTGCAGCTCGAATATTCACAAGGACTGTGAGAGAATGTCTTGAACAGCCTACGCTGTCTGAACAGTGCTTATTATTGGTACTTTATTTAATACTGCAGAATAGAGACCATGGTATTTTCAACGAGAAAGCTAGATAAAAGAGTGGCACTACGTCGCCTTCATGTCGCCGTCCCTGTACTTCATGCAGCATCATGAAGGACGCATCCATGTTTTGAGTCATCGAGGGGAACCATGTGGCTTTGCTCGCGATCGATTTCGTCATATGGGTCCTATACTTGATGTGATGTCATGATGTCTTGATGTGATGCCTTTCGGTACAGGACAAGAACTCCTGTCTCAAGCGTCATCAGTAATCGGAACAGCCAGTGTTACATTTCTCAGATCTGAAGGCCAGTGGCTGTGCCCTATCTTCGATGCTTAGTAGATGTCACATTTCAACAAGTTAATTCAACTCTGCGTGATTCCCGTTGTATTCTGACCCATCATAACACAGAAAATGTTCGAATGAGGCCCTGACCAACACGTTCTCCAGATTTCTCTCTCCCTGAAAACATCTGGATATATGCTGTTGAAAGCTGGAACACTAATAATCTCCAGCCATTGCGATTGATAAAGTGTGGTATACACTTGAAACTGCATGGAATGATTTGCCTTTATCTGTCATCCAAGCCTGGTTCGACTCATTGCCTTAGCGGATTAGAGTCGAGTCATTTCAATTGCAGGTAGTTTTGGGATCTAATTTCGCACGATATATTACCCCTTTCTGCCTACAGATATAATCATGCTTCCGTCCTACTTACAATAAATAATGTTTGTTATTTGCTTTCATTTCTGTTGTTGCATTTTTAATGAACATTAGTCCATGTATATATGTATAATATGTATTCATACATGCAACAGAACACTTTTTTTAAAATTGAAAGCAGTGCCTATTTTATTTGAAAGATTCCAAATTTTTCCCTCGAATATAAATATAGTCTGTCCCTTTTTCTTTGAAATCATTCTTTTCCTTTTGCTAGCAGGGAAATGGGGGATTGAGTGCTAAACTAAAAGCACCTTTTGGTGATAGAATTTTGATGCCTGGAGGTTTTCGCTTTGTGCATTTCCATAAAGTTTGCACTGTGGACATCTGCAGTTTCCAGAGAAATGTCGAAGTTCATTGTTTCATAAGAATGTTGGGAAATAAATAAAGATTGTTGTGATATTCTGACGGTGATGTTTGCATCTTTCTCGGCGTTTGGTTTAGAAAAGATAATAGAGAAACAATGTTTTCAAAAGACATATTTCTTCAATTTTCTTTATAATGCTATTGCGTTAGAAGAAATGTTTCGAAATACTTTTATTCGGTTCGTTATGAAACTCTATGTCCCTTTTATATACAAATACGGCATGCGAATAGACTATGGATTCCATTTAAATATGTGGAAATAGACACAAACATATATTTATTTTTCTTCAAATACAATTTTCTTGTTTGTTATATTTTTTTTGTTTTCTTTGTGCATCATATATTTGCCTTTACGTGCAGATATTAACATTTGACGTTCTAGTTTTATATATATTCCATTAAATATTTCATTATAAAATATGTTTTTGTAAACAATTAAATTAATTTAATTTCCCATTTGTAACTAATTTTCTTACCTTTCAGGTAGTTTCTATTTAGTGCTGCATATATATATATATATATATATATATATATATATATATATATTATATATTTTATATTTTTAAATCAAGTATTGGTGTGCACACACATTTAACACCAATACATATATGAGTTTAACAATATATAATAAAATGAAGTGACACACAAAATATATAACTATGTAGCATATATAAATCCTTTTTTTTTTCTATTCCATAAATTATATTTTTATTATGTTTTTATTTAAAGTTATTAATTTCAACAATATAACAATGTAATTTTTAAATTATATTTTAATGATTAAAAATATCACATATACACTTTTTGTGCAAGTGCCCTGGATATAATCCATGATAAATTTTAATACGTGTATCAGAGACGTGTAATTCATAATTTAATACGTGTAAATTTAATACGTGTGAAATATAAATTCTAATCTAGTCTGTTAGTTATTTCTCTAATTCCATTTTAACAAATATTTAGATTAAATAAATTATTACATATAGTGAGATCTGAACGCTTTTTCAATTAACCTCTAGGAAAAAGTTTTTCAGTGATTGCTTGATTGTGATGCGACGCTCTTTTTATCTTCGTTTAAATTCTAGTTCTTTAAAACCCAGTTTCTTAATTTAACATCGCATCATGACTTAAGTTAAAATTAATTCTAAATAAAATAAATTAATGAAACTCCTCTCACAATAAATTATACACTGATCGTATAGTTTTAAAACAATTATTAAATTTATTTAATTATAAATAAATTTACTTCACAACAAGATTAAAATTTAACTTAGCTTGAGAGAGGTTGCACGGAGTGGAAGAATGGGCATGACCGACGCCCGGAGCCCCGCGGACTGTCTATAGCTCAGGGATAGGTTCTTTTCTCAAAATTCAAGATCAGAGTCTGGTTTTTCAAAATCGGGCTGCGTCCCGTTTTTATTCGGCCCCTCTTCACCTAGAAATTCTAGAGCGGACTCTTTGTCTTGTCCACGTAATTATCGCTGATTGGTCCATAACCAGCGCAGAGATACACTCTTTGAAACCCCGAGGGTTGATGAACTTGAAAACGCGCTAAATTTGTTGACGCACCACACAATTTATGAGTCCATTGAACCCCAGGCGCGGGAGCCTTCTCGGCACACCCTTGCCGAGGAATTCAACCCCTTAGTGATGGAAAAAGAACAAATTCCACAAAACTGACTTCGAAATTTTGAAGTTCTGTTGAATAATTCTGAATAATCCGCGCCTCCCATCAATTGATTGGAGAATCCGCTTTCTGAAGGAATCATGATCTATGCAGATCAGGCTTGCTATTTAAAGTGATCTGCAGTAGGAACGTAAAGAATTTGAGTAAGATTATAATTGTACGCAGAGTTATTTGTGATTGTTAGTGTGAAGGTTGTCTTCAGAGTTATTTGTTACTAAAAATAACGAGTTAGACTAAAACTTATAAAGTTGCATGTGACTGCTTTGGGTCTTATTCTAGAATTGGAATCGAGAGAGACTGTTATTCAGATCCTCATAAATCACTCGAATGAATCTTGTTTCTTATAGGTTAGGATTCGAGGTTTATTTTTTCCCTGTTAAGTGCTTGCTACTAATATATTAATGTAAGACAGTGCTTCTCAAACTTTCAATACTTGCTACCCAATTTTACATCATAATTTTTCTCACGCCCCCTTCCGTACAATAACATAGTATTGTTATCAAAACTAACGTACAAGAAACTACATGCTTAAGCTGCAATATGACTTTAATTACAAACCGCACAAATTATCAAGACAAGTATTAAATTTTGTGTGTAAATTTGTTTATGACAAGCCCATTGGAGACACTAGAAATTATTAATCTTGTTCCTAGTATCGATAAATTAACTATCAAATACATTATGCACAGTAGAGATGCACTTATAAGTATGTTATATCAATCTAAATGTGTATTTTACTTTTTTATTATGTAAGGATGTATTTTGTTTTGCTTCCATTCAGTAAATTTGCAATTTTTTAAATCCTTTACGTTTGATTTTTTTATATGCTCGCGCCCCCCTTGTAAGGATCTCACGCCTCCCAAGAGGGAGCGCCCCACGAATTGAGAAACGCTGATGTAAGAGATATTAGATTGAATAAAAGTTGTTGAATTTTGCAATTTATCTTGCTTTATCCCCTCACCGCACTAATATGAACTCCTGAGCGCTTCACACTCTCATATTAAAATTTATAATGTTTTAGATACACACTTCGATTAAAATCATATACTTATCTCAATAACCACATTTTAGTGTTCATAATAACACACGCCAAATTTTCCCTTTTTTTAATTTACTTATTAATTATTTCAAGAATGTTTTTTTAAATAAACAATAAAAACCGCTTCGTATTATGAAATACATCATAATTTTTCAAGAAAAACACTTTCAAGAATTAATCAACTGAACGCAAGCATTGCATTGCAACAATATATATGTATATTTTTTCAATTGGGCTGCAATTTGGCAGCCAAGCCTTTGCAGACACAAAATGCCCCCAAGTGTGAGATCCATTTCATTAGTAGTGTAACGGGTCTCTCCGCGAACCTTCAATTAATCCTCTTGAGGTAAGTTTATGCTTTTTAACTCTATGTTCTATTGAAAACTTTCTCCCTCAGAAGACATGAATTATTCAAATGAAATTCTACATTTAAGCGTGGACATTTAGGCATGCAAAGTTAGTCGATGGATAGTCGCTGGGTGGTCAATTATTAATAATAAGAGAATAAGTTATAAGATTGAGCTTAAGAATTACGACCATAGGTCGTACAAGAGATTCAACGTGAAGTCTAGCGTAGAAGCCCAGAGTGTTCAAAGAGTAAGTAGAGTATACTCAATGTTAAATATCCATAAGTGTTGTGATTGCTCTTCTAATTAGTTACGCAGCTTATTTCCTACCTTTAGTTGTTTGGTTTAAGTCAGTGGAATAATAAAACTGAGTTTGACACTGGTTATGGCTGATCTTTACTCGAACCCCCAAATACAAACAACCACTAGCCAGTTGTTATAGTGACACCCCCTATCAAAGCTTTGACGTGTGAATTTATTTAATTCAAGCTTTCACCGAATTCTTAATATTGACGAGAGTGACAGGGCCTAATTGATGCTTAAGGGATCTTTTACATACCACATAAGCATATGACAAATATGCCTACAGTTTTTTCGCTTCCAGAAAATTTACCGACACCAATCGGTATCGAACCCACTACCTTAGCTTACGAGGGGGGCACACTACCATTAAGCCACCCAGCCGACTTAACAATATAATTTAACAGTAATGAATTATGTAATCATATTGCAAACATTTTTGTTAAGGTATCCGACTACGTTCAGAACCGTGTTTTTAAAATAGCGCAAAAAAGGATCAATTTTGTGATTTTTAGTGTCAATTAGATTAGAATGCACTTATAAAATTGTTTTAAAAATACTACTGCAATAAAAAATTATTTAAATGCAATATTTTGGCATAAACTTAACATAGAATGACCTATTTTCAAAAAGTTCTCCTTCTACGAAAAAATGCTTCTATAATAATAATATTTCGCCTTACATAAAGTAAAGTCTTCTCTCCAGAGCGCTTGAACTAGGATTTTTGAAAAATTAACAATATTTTCCGAGTCACAAACAATTAAAAATATTATCGGCGTTTTATTCTTAAAATTTCTCCCGTCTATGGTATGAAAATATATGGACAAATCCACTTCTAATTTATATATTTCGAAAATCCTAGTTCAGACCCTCTGGAGAAATCTTTACTTTATATAAGCAAAATAATATTATTATCGGAGCATTTTTTATAAAAGGAGAATTTTTTGAAAAGAGGTCAATCTAAGTTAATGTTTTGCCAAAATATTGCATTTAAATAGTTCTTATTGTAGTAATATTCTTAAAATAATTTTTTATATGTTTTCTAATATAAATGACACTAAATATCATAAATATTATCTATTTATATGCTTTTGCAAAATCACGGTTCCGAACGTAATCGGATACATTAAAAGTTAATTTACAGAAAGAGAATCACTAATTTTTTTAATGTTTGATTTCGGATAATTTAAAATGGTAATTTTGATTTTGATGAATTATAAAACTCGATTATAATTACAAAAATCTGAAATAAATTCCTGCGGAATAAACCAAAATTTTCTTTCATTTCATTAAAAAACTTGCACCTTCATTTAAACCAACTATTACAGCTTCCTCATGATTGTCACATTAGCTTAGCATCAACTCAGGATGGCTATAACTGGGAAGGGGTGAAAGAGCTCGTTATATATAAATCTATCTTACAGCGGAGCTGACGAAGACGGAATGGTTGTCTGCGTCTTTTGATGCAGTTGACAAAATTCAACTCCCGGGTCAAGCATTAGGATCATTTCAAGCAGCTGAGGAGGTTAATGACGATGCGTATCCAGGGTTGGGAGTTGAAGGGTTTCACGGTTATGATATGGGCTTAAAGGAACGTGTAGTAGATGCTTAAATTGAGGGGAGCATAGCAAAGTTTATTTAGTAAGTTGTATATCATTATCACTGCATATTTGGAATAAATGCAATTCATTTATTCCCTAAAAATAAATAAAAAGGTTTAAAAATTTGCAACTTTTAACGCGAAGTTTATGGCATAATTCTTTTTTTTTTTTGTTTAAGAAGCGTATAATTACTAGAATATTTAAATCCTTTTTGTGTTTGATGTTTATGACTTCCTTACATTTATATTTTTTTTCTTTATTTGATAAACCTTTTTAATCAAAGTTGTTTTTTAACTATAAATATATATACAGTCGAGCTTTCTTATTATGAATCTCTATAATGCAAATTTTTCTATATAGTGAACTTTTTCTTGGAATCAAGATCTCTATCTTGTGATTTCTATCCTGTGATTCACTTTTTTCTTCTTTTTTTAAAGCACTTCTGGGCATTTCAAGTTAATCTCTATTAACTCATTTTATGGTAGTCATAAATCTTGAACATGTTTTATTATGTACCTAGCTCACCGAGAGTAATAGAATTCTGGGCGTTTCATTCAAGAAGTGCTACATTTAATCCTCATCATCCAGTTTGCTGGAAATATGTTCGATATTCACTTTCACTCTCAGGGGAAATGTTTCATGCCTCAGTGTCCTTGAACAAGTTTCAGTTCATTTGTAGTGTTGATGAATCGTACTGGTAACTTCGTTTCATGTAGCTCCATAACGTAAAAATGCAAGTTTTTCAGCATCGAAGAAAAAAAATTAATTCTTCAAGTAGTGTGGATAAAGGCGTAAAGAAATTTTCCTTGCAAATTTTCTTTCTTTTTGAAGTATAAAATATATAAAATAAGTATTATTAATTTACAAAAAGGTGTGAATAATTACTTTTTTAATATATAGTGTTTATGAATTTAAAATTTGTTTTATGTGGTTCATCTTAAAAGAGTGGATTTCAAATAATATTGCTGCTAAGTATCATCAAAATATTCGTAAAAATGGTTATTCTCTGTAACTTTAAAGTTAGTGGTACTTATAAGTACCGTCGATAGATAAAGGGTTAAAGATATCCTATGGTTATAAATTTAGCATAATTTATATTATTGTCGTAGCATTGTTATTAACTGAATATTACCAACCTTATTATAGTTAAAAAATGTGCTGAAATGAAAATATTTTCATTTTTTGGTTTAAAATTAATCATCTACTTCTTAAGTACTCTGTTTGGAATAAATTATTTTTTAACTTTGATTACATATTATAATATATATTGATTACATATATATATATATATATATATATATATATATATATATATATAATGGTTCTTTAATAATCAGGGGGAAACAGATAAGCTCAAAGTATGTCTTTCCATCTATTATAAAACATATTCATTAGGAGAAACTCGAATAATATTTTCTTAATTTATAAGTGCTAATAGTTTATGTTTTGTTTTGTGTTTTCAGTATTTTAATTAAAAACTGTTATCTTTTTATATTATGAAGAGTATTTGTTATAGTTTTTCTAATGAAGCTATTTAATTATGTATTTTTAGATTATTTTAAATTTTTATTTAATGCTTTACGATTAATTTAAGATTTTGGTGGTGCTAATTAAAAACACAAATTCTAAATATTCAGCCTTTTTTTCTTAATGGAATCTATAAGGAACATGTTTAGTGCATATTGTTTTCCTCATATGTTAGTAGATATGATGTTTGTGTTTTTGTTAACACTTTTTGATGTCAGAAAACTTATTTTTGCATCGAGTATTTTATCAATTTCACAAAACAATTCAAATAATATTGTTTTCTTTTATTTTTGCTATTTATATATGCAAGTGTAAGTTACTCAACTCAGATTTTCGATGAGTTTGTTTTAACAGCATTTCTATCAAGATATCAGTTGAAATTATTAAAATAATTTACAGAAAGGATCAGATAAATTATGTACAAAAGATAACGTGGAACAGAAAAATGCATGTTAAATTACGTCCTTATCTATTACTAGCGAATTCCAATGTCACAAAATAACGTTCAATTAAAATTTTTTAAAATGAATACTTTTTTTCCTCAAAAGGACATGTGTGTCTGAAACTCTTATCTCTGAAAACTTTTATTTATTACATTACTGTATTTTCAGATTACTTAGTAATATAATTGAGAATATCCGCTAGAATCCTAATCTTATTCCCGAAGCGGCTTGTCTCTGAAATTTCAGTGAAGCTTGAATCGTACACAGCATGCTTCTTCATTACATTACAAAAAATACCTATTAAATAGATAGTCATG
The DNA here is from genome assembly GCA_019973935.1 of Trichonephila clavipes. Classification (NCBI taxonomy): domain Eukaryota; kingdom Metazoa; phylum Arthropoda; class Arachnida; order Araneae; family Nephilidae; genus Trichonephila; species Trichonephila clavipes. The sequence continues at coordinate 154,106 of BMAU01021182.1, read as the reverse complement.
GGTTTTTAGATCTGTTTAAGTTCGAAGTTGAATGTTTGTTTTCTGTTGGCTCTCTAAAGTGCTTAGATTAGTCAATAAAAATCTAAAGGTTGTGAGTGGTTGGGGGGGGCAAAAACAAACGCTATGGAAGTATTAAACTTACAAATAATCCTCTCATATTATAGTGTCGTGGGAATTTCAATGATGACATTCTAATGATGCTTTAAGGTATCCGACTACGTTTGGAACCGTGATTATAGAAAATCGTATAAATGGATAATTTTCATGATATTTAGTGTCACTTAGATTAGAATACATGTATAAAATTGTTTTAAGGATATTTGACAAAAAAAATATTTAAATACAATATTTTGGCAAAATATTAACTTAGAGTAACCTTTTTTTCAAAATGTTCTCCTTTTATAAAAAATGCTTCTAAAATAATATTTCGCTTACATAAAGAAAAGGCTTCTCCAGAGAGTCTGAACTAGGATTTTTGAAAAATTCACATTTTTAGAGTTACCACCCATTGAAATAATTATCGGAGTTTTTTTTTCTTAAAATTGCTTCCCTCTCTCTGTGTTGTCGTAAAATATAGATAAACACACTTCTAAGTTATATATTTCAAAAATTCTAGTTGAGCCTCTTTAGAGAGGTCTGAGCTATATACAGGCAAAATATTATTATAATGGAAGCATTTTTCACAAAAGGAGAATCTTTTGAAACTTGGTCAATCCATGTTCATTTTTTTGTCAAAATACTGCATTTAAATAATTTCTTACTGTAATAGTATTCTTAAAACAATTTTATATATATTTTCTAATCTAAGTGACACTAAATATCATAAATATTATCCATTTATAAGCTTTTGCAAAATCACGGTTCCGAACGTAGTCGGATACCTTAATGATTTATTGGGTTAAGATCACACACAATATTGAAATATAATACACTTTATATACGTTTTAGGCAAACATAATAATAATAAATCTCCCGAGTTTGTGTGTGTGTTGACACTTTTAGAAAAAAGCAACAAAAAAAATGGTTTACGATGGAATAAAAAACTTCGGTAGATACAAAACCATCACATAAAGCTCTGCACCAGTGCTTCTCAAACTGTGGAGCCGCCTCACTTGGGGGGCGTGATAACCCAACGAGGGGATGTGAGCATGTCGATAATAAAATTGAAACAATAAAAAATTAATTATTGAATGAATAATTAGCATTAATGTATAAAATGAATTATTAATAACAAGAACTTAATTAAATTATACGTACTATATACATAGGATTATAATCAATCGGAAAAAATAAGGTTTTTTGCAGGGGGGGGGGAGTCCAGACTCGAGGATCCTTTCCCTTGTGTGCGTCATTGGTACTGCACAATGTATTTGATAATTCATTTAACGATACTGTAGTATTGTTAACTTATATATAAGTATTGTACTTAACTTATAAGTTAAGAACAAGTTTAATAATTAAAGGGCTTGTCCTACACAAAATTATGTACAAAATTTAATACTTATCTTGATGATTTGTACGGTTTATGATTAAAATCGCATTGTAGCTTTATCGCAAAGTGCATTATTCTTGCATTCAATACATTGTTATTATATGGTTATTGTACGAAGGGGGCGCAATGAAAATTATGATTGGAAATTGGGTCACAAGTATTAAAAGTTTGAGAAGCACTGCTCTACCCTTAGCTCGCTGGTGGAGCTCACCGACCTCTCTCTTCGAGAGACAATCTCCAAATCCCTTCTAGTGTGGCACACGCGCAAGCGCAGTATCTCGGATCAGTCCTGGTTGCCACCCAGAGCTGTAAAATGTGTCTGGAGTTCGTCACAATATTATACAGTTTTTAATTCGGTTTTATATGAGAGAGTCCTTTTCGAGGTAAGTCAAGGTTTCAATGCGATGAATAAAATTAAAACCAAATTGTAAATTCTTGGTAACTTTTTGTTTATTTTTAATGTTCTGATACTAAAGTAAATATTTGACATAAAAAATTTATAAACGTTATTATGGGAAATATATTATATTCGATAGAAAGGGAAATTGAAAGAGAAACACTAACAAAACTAATAAAAAACATTTTAAGTCAATTTCTATTTTGAATGCATGAATAGAAAGTATTTTATTAACTATTGAAAATTTGAACAAGATATATACATAAATAAATATACTTAGGAATGAGAGTGAACTACAATAATAGGAATTGAAAAATGAGCTTGATTTGTCATCATTGTTGTGATAATGCACACCCGGTTTGGCTGAAAATTTTCGACGTGAACTTTTGTCTTTGTTTCTACAGTTACATTGTTACAACAATAGTAACAATGACTCTCTCTCTCTCTCTAAGTTGGCGTCAAAACCGGTAATTAATTTAATTAATTAAATTGTATTAACATCAAGTGTCATCCACTACAAATTAAAAAAATATATTTGAACTTGATTGGATAAATAGATAGTATTTTATAAACGACTGAAAATGGGAACAATACAAATAAATATATAAAGAGAGTAAGCTAAAGTAGGAATTTAAAAGATAGAGGAATATAAAAAATGAATACATCATGTTGATTGTTTTAGATTATTTACACATCTTTAGTCAATTAAATGTAACTTCGTTCTCTTTATTTACCGTATTTTCTTCGAAACTAAGCCTCCATCGATTCTAAGCCGCACACCAAATTCTCAAATGCTTTTGTGAAATAATGTTGTCATCGGTTCAACGCCGCACCCTCAACTCTCTACACGTGTTTAAGAAAAATAAAAAAATTCTGCAAAAGGTTCCTCGGTATCCGATAATTAATAAAAAAAGAATTTTAATGAGAAATCCAAAAATAAGAATTAATATATTTTACCAGTATTAAAAACTTTCAAATACATACATGAACCTATAATTACTCTTACCATCAGTATCATATTTCGAAAATGATTCCTTAATCACATTCTCACAGCTGACTTCGGAATTGGTGTCAATATCACCATTTTCCTAAACTGTTTCGTCCTCTGAGTCATCCAATGCATTTGTTATGCAAGTTGTTTTTTTTTCATGATAGAAGAATTTAAAAAAAATTGTTAAAGACTTTTGAACATTTAGGAGCGAAATTATATACACTGGCCTCAAAAAGTTAAGGTACAACCGGTTTTTGTGTCTAATTTGCAAATGAATGAATGTAGAAACAAAAAATTTGGAGGATATGTGCATTAAATAGTTTTTTATTGAATGCGTCATAGAAATTTGTATAAGTGTATTGCAAAAACGATTTATAACAAAAAAAGCAATCTCTGCGGAAAAGTCCATTCTTGGAGAAAACAGCACATCACAGTGTTATGTGGTAAAATGGCATAAAAACAATACAAAAATGGGTTCTAATAAGGAATGTGTCCACCCCTAACTTGAATGCATTGGCGGCATCGATTTCCCATGCTGTTTATTAAACACCGGAATAGGAAGCGAAGACCAGACACAGAGTAAGCCTTGTTTCAGCTCATGTAACGACCTTGAGGAGGATTTAAAGCAGCAACCTCTGCCAAGATAGACCCAAAGATGTTCTATCGGATTCAGGTCTGAGATCGAGCTGGTCATTCCATTCGTTCCAAACCGGGATCCTCCAGATACTCCTCAACAATCCGAGCTCGGAGAGGTCGTGCATTATCATCCATCAGAATGAAGTCGTTACCAATAGCAGCAGCATATGGGCGGACATATGGATCAAGGGTCTCATCCCGATATCTAAACCAGTTACGGTTCCTCCATGGAACACATGAAGGTCAGTGTGGCCACCGAGTGAGATCCCTGCCCAAACCAGGATTCCACCACCTCTATAACTGTGTCTTTCAACAGTGTTGATTGATGGTATCTAGTGCGCTGTTCCCTCCAGATCAGTAGACGCCCTGAATCACTCTCCATTGTAAATCTGGCAAACAGCACAGAAGCCCATTGTTGCTGCGTCCAAGAAACATGTTCTCTTGCCCAGCATAAGCGGTTCCTTCGCTGTCGTCCGTTGAGGGGAACACACACAACTGGTCTTCTTGTATACAGACCTGCATTGTGAAGACGATTTCGCACCGTAGTAGCGGAGATTCTTCTTCCTGATGCTTGAAAGTGGTCTGCAACGAGCTGCGGCACAGTAGTGGTTCTTCCCTTCGTGCCGAAAGAGCTAGAAAACGGTCTTCTGCAGGTGTTGTAGCTCGTGGTCGGCCTGGAACAGGTCTTCTGGACACAGAATCTTCGGATTGGTATTGATCCCAAAGTCGCTGAACAACACTACGAGACACATTGAGACGTCTAGCAGCATCAGCCTGCGACAATCCCATTTCCATTCATCCAACTGCCCGCCACCTTAACGAATTGGGTAACGACGTCTCTGAGACATTTTCTAAACTCTATTGACTATTGTCACCGAAACTGCCAACAACTGTTGAAAATCAACACAACTTACACACAAAAGTACGAAAGCTTGATATTTGCATATTTTTCTCTCACTCATAAATATACGTTCTTTTCTATAAAATAAAAGTTGTAGCAATCGTTTTTGCATGAATGTTTTTAAAGTTCGTTATTATCATTCATGTAAACTATGCATTTTATTGTTACTGCCATTTTTTTTATGGTGAGCTTCGAAAAACATGTTGTACCTTAACTTTTTGAGGCCAGTGTAATATGTGCACGACATTGACGTACATTAGTTTCATCCCTGTCGAATTTTCAATGATCACTGCTCTGTTTCAAAATTGCCTCCCTTTCCGACCTTGAGTCATAGTGAACTCGCCTTAATGATATTACCGATATCTATGATATTTAAGCGACTAAAAGAAAACATAAACAAAAAACATTTCCTAAATACAAGTTGGCAACGATTTTTAGAATAGACTGAATACTGAAGATAAACTACAGAATTATTACGTCATCGATGCAAGTAACCAGATTGAACAGTTGCATTTTTCCTTTTGAAAGAGGAGGAAACTCAATTTCCCTCATCTAAGAAATTTTTTGCCTTATATTCTAAGCCGCACCCGATTTTCAGTAGCATTGTGAAGATCCCATTGGATCTCACTTTGAGAACGAGAATAATTTTGAGTCAAAAAAGAACCAGTAGCCATTTTTATAAATAACTTTCTTTATTTGGTTATCTTTCCCAAATAGAATCAAAGACTTTTAATAACAAATAAATCAAAATGGCTTTATGAGGTTCAAAAAGGACTTTCCTTTATATTAACTTAAATATGTAATGATCCTATTAATTAACAATTAGAATATCGATCACGCAGAGATTACCGCAATAAGAGATCCCAGAATTATGTTCAATAATGTTCCTACTGAAGATTTAACTTTAATCTCAATTCCTAATATAAAACTTTAATGAGACTTTAATTATAAATCAATATTTACCACACTAAATCTCAGCTCTTTCTGAGCCTAATTTATCCACCTAGAAATCTTCAATAATAAATCTCTAACTTCACTATTATAACTTCCTGATTCAATCTCTCTCTCCTACTGTCTCTCACTTTACTATTCCGTTTGACTTAAATACTTTATCTAATCTGCATAATAAGGAATCCCTGTCCTCTTTTTGGAGTTGATTGGAAATAGGTAGGGAATTAAATTTCCCTAAAAAAGACGTCTCAGAAGGTTAGTGATAAAGTTCCGTATAGATGTGTCACAGCATTAACACTTGAAAAATAGTGCGGCTTAGATTCGAGTAATACAATACTTAGTCGGAAGACTAAATACGTATTCTATGCATACTTTATCAACATTCGAGATCTTTGGACGTTTAATAACATTATTGTATTAAATTAATCCAAAAGTCTTTTAATTTTCCTCGCTAGTGTATTTCATCAAAACCGTTCTCTTTTTCGACTCAAATTTGGATGATCCGATTGTAAAATGTCCAGCAAAGCTTAAAAAATAATGTATGCCCTGAATACCTTATTAAGAAAATAATACTTTGAACTCATTCTCCAAATAGTTTAATTTCTAAAATCTCTGTGTTGAGAACTAAAATAAAATCTTTATTTTAGTAATTTTAATTGCACATAAATTATCATATATTATTTAAGAGATCAATATAGGTATGGGTAAAATGAATTTTTATATTAATAACTTAAACCGAGATCTGTCAGGAGAAATAAAGATAGTACAATAAAAAAATCATTAACATCAACTAAATCTCACGATAATAAAAATTCAAATTAAATCATAAAAAACTATGTGACGAAAATGATTTTGCCTTAACGAGAGAACCGTGGATTAAAAATTCCATTAGTAAGTAAAGAAGGATTAACGATGTTGAAGAAATCTGTAAAAGAAAAATTGAAGAGGAAAGTAAACCATAAGCCCTTCCTAAGTTCAAGGGTAGTTAATGTAATTAATTACCTATCAAGAATAAATAATGACTTTTTAAATCTACGTACTTAGAAAGTAAAGGAAGAGGTGACAGAAGAGAGGAAAGCACAACACTTCATATAATATATTTTCTTAAGGGCATTCATTTTTCAGAGTTTGTTTATGTTCATCCCGTACAAAAGTAAGTTATATAATTGAATAATATATAGATCCCTAAATTTTTAGTTAAAGACAGCATATTTAAATTGCTCAAAATTTCTTAAGACATTAAAATTATTCAATGCGGAATTTTCTAACCTAAGAAAATGATTATAAAGTACAATATAAAAACACACACACATACGCACACATACACACGCACACTAAATTTAAGGTTTTTTATGTTTTTTTAATGATTACTTAGTTTTTTTTAATAATTATTTATTTATAATATTTAGATAAGAACCAGCTAACTAATCAGATTAACCATTCCCTAAAAGCGGATGAGAGTCAGGTATTAATGAATACCATTTACATTCCTAAATACAGCTTTACTGGTTTTTCACAAACATCACCAAAATCATCATGGTCTATACCAGTGCCTCTCAAAGTTTCAATATTCGCAACCCAGTATCCAATCATATTTTTCATTGCGCCCCCCTCATACAATACCAGTGTATTGAATTCAATAATACTATACTTTGACGCTTAAACTACGAGACGACTTTAACCTCTTAAGTTCCACCGACGTATATAAACGTCTCGCTCAGTCAAAACGTTAATTTCTACGGACGTATATATACGTCTTTCTGAAGTACGATATTCTGTGAGCTGTTATTCATACAATTATTCAGAAGGCTTTGGAATGCAATAAAAGGACCTTGACAATGTTCGCATCGCCAGAGCTCAGGTGACTCCCTCTAGGGAGGAAACTGGGCATCAAAATTACCTGCGGCGATTGGTTTCTGCCTATAGGGCACCGCACTAAAAAGTGATGCCAGCCTTGGGGGATGTGCTAGGTCTGCAATGGTTAATGATCAATTCGCAGCCCATTAGAAATATAATGTTACGAATTTAGTCTTATTCTAATTGTTTCTACTCATTTGTGTTCATTTCTACAGTTTAATTTGTCGTATCTAATGTGATTTCAACCCTGTTTACCTGTAATATCATTTCCACTGCATTGCACGGCCCCCATGCTTTAACATTGGTTTACATGGTAAACTCGCCAAATATTGCAGCTAGCGCCAAGTTGGCGACGGATTTGGCGACTTAATTTTGGCGCCAAATTTGGCGATATATCGCCAAATGTGGGCGATAAGCTTGGCGACCATGGCAACCCTGCTCCTAATAACCCTGTCTGGCAACCCTATCGCGGTATTGTAACACTATTGTATTGAATGTATTACTGTATTGAGCTTTTCTCGTACGCTCCGGATTTTCTAGACCTTTCTATTTCTAGATTATTCTGGCAAGTGCAAGAGGTTTCTGACCGAAAGGTATAAAAGGGCCCGGGCCGGCTAGTCAGTTAGTCAGATCTCAGCTTTCATGCAAGTGATACCTCTGCTTGAGAGAGAGAGCCGATTGCATAGTGCGTGTGTTATTGCTTTTATTGAGTTATTATTTTTGTGCTGAGTGTTTACTATTGCTTTTGTTAGTGTATTACATCTGTGTTATCAGTATTTTCATTGATTGTACGTGACTTTCTCGAACTGTTCTACAATTTGTGGAGGACTGTTTTGGCCAAGAATAAAATTGTTTTGGATCCCGCTCTTCGGCTTCAATCATTTCGAACCCCGAAAACGCAACAATTGGTGTCAGAAGTGGGATTGAATGCCAACAACAAGAGCGATGGAGGCCCAGTTCCAGACTCTTCTAGAAAAATTGACCGCCAGCATGAATGCCAATATGGGCGAAATGAAATCGGACTTGACCGCCAGCATGAATGCCAACATGGGCGAAATGAAATCGGAGTTGACCGCCAGCATGAATGCCAATATGACTGAAATGAAATCGGAGTTGACCGCGAACAAGGAAGAGTTGAAAAGTGATTTGAAGGGCATTGGCGACAAATTGACGACTATGGACAAGAAATTTGAAGAAATGGAAGGAAGAATCGAGTCGGTGGAAAATAAATTCGAAAACAAATTTGTGGATATAGAGAACAAATTTGAAAATAAATTCGAAGATATGGAGAGCAAACTAGAGAAATTGAAGCAGAAAGTCATGACTGGTCAAGGGGATGAATTTAAGTTTCAAGCTCCTTATTCCAAGCCTTCCATCAAGCTTTCTACATATGACGGAAAGTCCTCTTGGCAGGTGTATAAGACCCACTTCTCCATAGTGGCGGATGCAAACCAGTGGGACTCCCAGACCAAGGCCTGCCAGTTAGCTGCTTCTCTTCGAGCCGACGCTGCTGACATTTTGCAAACTTTGCCGGAAACACAGCGGCTGGATTTCGACGCTCTCGTTAATGCTCTGGAGTTACGCTTCGGAGAGAAATGTGTGAAGGATTACAGCAGACTCCAGCTGAAGTCACGGCAGCAGAAAGTGTCCGAAACGCTCCAAGAACTGGCGACGGACGTCGAGAGGCTTTCTCACCTGGCGTTTTCTGACTGTCCGACTGAAGTAAGAGAAGTCCTGGCGCTGCAACACTTCATCGACGGGGTGCGTGATCCGGAAATCCAGAAAGCTCTCCGAATGGCGGATCTCAAGGACTTAAAGGGGGCCCTAGTGTTTGCTATGAAATTCGAGGCAGCCCAGCAAGCAACACGAAAGGACAGACACCCCATACGAGCCGTCAACGAATCGGACACGTCGAACTCAAGCGTGGAGCGGTTAGAGCGACAGATGAGAAGCTTCATGAATAGAGTTGAGTCTTTGATGTCCCAGAAAGCATACGGGAAGAAGACCCTTAAATGCTGGACCTGCGGTCGAGAAGGGCATCTGCAGAGAAGCTGCCGGGCACGCCAAGGCGCTGAAACTAATAAGCGCCTCCCAGAAGGAGGTGTCGGAAAACTAATTAATGGCCATCTCGTGGGGCGGAGGTTGCCAGATTTTGGAAAGCCCCACTTTCCAGTGTGTCAAATTTCGACAAAGAGTACCGGTGAGAATGGAATTTTTATAATGGGACATGTTAACGAGCTTCCCTGCAACATGATCATCGATACAGGAGCCAATGTGTCTATCATTCGGAACGATCTGGCTCAAAAATTAAAAGAGAAACTTATCTGGACCCCGCCCCGCGTGGTGCTACAAACCGTGACGGGGGAAAAGATTGATATTCACGGAAAATTAAAAGTCAAGATCAAGTTTGGAGACGCTACCTACCAACATGCTGTGTATGTCGCAGATATTGCAGACCCTTTCATTCTTGGACTGGACTTTCTAAAGGAGCATGGTTTCACTCTAGACTTCAACAAGAACGAATTACGTTCCATACACGAAGAAGTCACTATATTCAAAATTGAACACAGGTCAGAATCTATTCGACAGGTAACCGCTAACGAGAATATTACCATTCCCCCAAGGACTGAAATCATAGTACCTGGATACATCGGTAACGATGTGAGTTTCAACTCTGGCCTAATTGGATCTGCGGAAAATAAAGCGAATGGATTGCTAATAGCTTCGACGCTAGTGGACCTTTCCAGAAAAACTATCCCGGTAAGAATTTGCAACGTAACTGAAAACCTAGAGTGTTCCAGAAAGGTGAAGTGTTGGCAACCTGCAGTCCAGTAACGTGTGTCTGCAAAAGTTCGAGCTTGCTCCTATCCAACTCGCCTCAACAGTTGACTCCCGACCTTCTAGAAAATGCTGAATTGTCCCCGAACAGAAAAGCTCCGCAGAAAGACTGTTCCAAGAATTTGAAGACGTGTTTTCTAGAAACAGTAGCGATATTGGCCATACTACAGTGACACAACACAGAATTGATACAGCAGACCATCCGCCGATTAAACAGCACCCAAGACGCTTGCCGTTTGCTAAACAGGAAGAGGTCGGAACACTACTACGAGAGATGCAGGAAAATGACATCATAGAACCGTCTTCGAGTCCGTGGGCATCTCCAATCGTCTTGGTTCGTAAGAAAGATGGCTCCACAAGATTTTGCGTGGACTATCGAAAACTTAACGACGTCACCAAGAAGGACAGCTACCCTCTTCCAAGGATAGATGACACCCTGGATACCCTTTCCGGTCATAAATGGTTCTCGACTTTAGATTTAAAGAGCGGATACTGGCAAGTGGAGATCCATCCCGAAGATAGAGAAAAAACAGCATTCACTTCCGGCCAAGGACTATGGCAGTTCAAAGTCATGCCGTTCGGGCTCTGCAATGCGCCAGCTACTTTCGAGCGCCTGATGGAGACCGTGCTAAAGGGTCTGACTTTGAAGCTTGCCTTATTTACCTGGATGACGTCATAATAGGAGGACGTACGTTTGAAGAACATCTTCAAAATATCCGGAAGGTGTTATCAAAATTAAGCGACGCTAACTTGAAGCTAAACCCTTCGAAATGCAAGTTCTTCCTGAAAGAAGTCAATTATCTGGGACACATCATCTCTGCAGAAGGTGTTCGTACCGACCCCGAAAAAGTGTCCGCCGTAAAGAATTGAAACGCCCTGAAAACCTCCGTGAGCTGCGAAGCTTCCTGGGACTATGTATTTATTACCGAAAGTTTGTGAAAGGGTTCTCTAACATCGCAAGACCCTTGCACAAGCTAACAGAAAGTAAACAAAAGTTTCAGTGGACAAAAGAATGTGAAGATTCCTTCCTCCAGCTTAAAGAAGCTTTGACGTCTTCACCGATCTTAATATATCCACAACCGGACAAGCCATTTATCTTGGACACTGATGCCAGTAATGAGAGTGTCGGAGCAGTATTATCTCAGGAAATAGATGGCCAGGAACGAGTCGTAGCTTATTGGAGTAAGTGTTTATCGAAACCGGAAAGAAATTATTGTGTCACTCGAAAAGAGCTACTGGCTATTGTGAAAGCCATCGAGCATTTCCATCACTATCTCTATGGCCAAAAATTTCTTCTACGTACCGATCATGCCTCTTTAACCTGGCTAATGAATTTTAGAAATACTGAAGGCCAGGTAGCCAGATGGATACAACGGCTCAACGAGTATTACTTTGACATCAGACATCGTAAAGGCTCCTCGCATGGAAATGCTGATGCCCTTTCAAGAAGACCATGCCCAGAAAATTGTCGTCATTGTTCCAGAGTAGAGACCAAATATGACTGTGCTATACGCCAGATAACAACTTCAACAGCGACGCCACCCGATCCCTGGAGTGACGAGAAAGTTCGAGAAGACCAGATGGCGGATCCTGATATTAAACCCCTTATAGAGTTTATGGAGTCTTCCAGCAATAAACCAAGTTGGCAGGACATCTCGGCTTATAGTCCTACAACTAAGCAGTATTGGGCCCTCTGGAATTCTCTACATCTCAGGAATGGTGTTCTATACCGAAAATTCGAATCAGAGGATGGAAAGACATTCAGGTGGCAATTAGTACTTCCTCGATCTCGTATCCCAGAGGTACTCAAAGAATTGCATGGCAGCCCAACAGGAGGTCATTTCGGCGTCATGAAAACTTTGCACCGAGTTCGAGAGCGATTCTTCTGGGGTAAAGTGAGAGCTGACGTGGAACAGTGGTGCAAGTCCTGTGATGCCTGTTCAGCTCGGAAGGGGCCAAAGATACGTAGCCGAGGGAAGCTGCATCGCTACAATGTTGGAGCACCCTTCGAACGTATCGCTTTCGATATCCTGGGACCTCTGCCAAGGACTGCGTCTGGTAATAAGTACCTACTTGTTGTCATGGACTACTTCACGAAATGGCCCGAAGTGTACCCCATTCCGGATCAGGAAGCCCCACCGTAGCGGAGGCTGTAGTGCAGCACTGGATATCGAGATATGGGGTACCTCTTCAACTTCATTCCGATCAGGAAGAAATTTCGTCTCTGCGGTATTGAAGGGGTCTGTGAACTACTCGGAATTGACAAGACCAAGACCACACCTTTGCACCCACAGTCAGATGGCATGGTGGAGAGGTTTAATCGTACCATCCTGAATAACCTCTCACTGATGGTCTCCAAGAACCAACAAGACTGGGACCAGAAAGTTCCTCTCTTTCTGCTAGCGTACCGCAGCGCCGTTCACGAGACTACCGGATATTCACCATCCCAGATGCTTTTTGGCCGGGATCTTCGTCTCCCTTGTGACCTGCTGTTTGGTCGCCCTCCGGATACACCTTCATCGCCTGAGGAGTACGTGCAGAATCTCCAGGCACGTTTTGAAGATGTACACAATTTGGCTCGAGAACGGATCAACCTGAGGACGGAGAAGATGAAGACTCGGTACGACACAAAAGCCACAGGACATCAATTCAAGGAAGGTGACAAGGTGTGGTTCTACAACCCGACTCGACGCAAAGGACTTTCTCCTAAGCTACAATCGCATTGGGACGGTCCTTATACAATTTTAAAGATAATAAACGACGTCGTAATCCGGATCCGTAAGTCAACGAATTCGAAGCCTAGAGTCGTTCATTACGACAGGCTTGCTCCATATTATGGCCATAATTCTTAGTGTGTCAATTATCGTGTAATCTATTTTGACCATGGTCTTGTATAAATAAGTTAGTGTGTAAATAATCTTGTAAATAATTTTGTTTATTGTTTTGTAAGTGTTTATTTTCTACTATGCATTACGTGTTTATTTTGTACTATGCATTAGGTGTTTATTTTGTACTATGTATTACATGTTTATTATTGCATATTCATTTAGTTATTTTTAATCAATTGCTTTATTATTATGTTAACGTCTGACGAAGGGTTGTACTGCCCGGGACGTGCAGTTCTTGAGAGGGGGCAATGTTACGAATTTAGTCTTATTCTAATTGTTTCTACTCATTTGTGTTCATTTCTACAGTTTAATTTGTCGTATCTAATGTGATTTCAACCCTGTTTACCTGTAATATCATTTCCACTGCATTGCACGGCCCCCATGCTTTAACATTGGTTTACATGGTAAACTCGCCAAATATTGCAGCTAGCGCCAAGTTGGCGACGGATTTGGCGACTTAATTTTGGCGCCAAATTTGGCGATATATCGCCAAATGTGGGCGATAAGCTTGGCGACCATGGCAACCCTGCTCCTAATAACCCTGTCTGGCAACCCTATCGCGGTATTGTAACACTATTGTATTGAATGTATTACTGTATTGAGCTTTTCTCGTACGCTCCGGATTTTTCTAGACCTTTCTATTTCTAGATTATTCTGGCAAGTGCAAGAGGTTTCTGACCGAAAGGTATAAAAGGGCCCGGGCCGGCTAGTCAGTTAGTCAGATCTCAGCTTTCATGCAAGTGATACCTCTCTGCTTGAGAGAGAGAGCCGATTGCATAGTGCGTGTGTTATTGCTTTTATTGAGTTATTATTTTTGTGCTGAGTGTTTACTATTGCTTTTGTTAGTGTATTACATCTGTGTTATCAGTATTTTCATTGATTGTACGTGACTTTCTCGAACTGTTCTACAATTTGTGGAGGACTGTTTTGGCCAAGAATAAAATTGTTTTGGATCCCGCTCTTCGGCTTCAATCATTTCGAACCCCGAAAACGCAACAATATGTATGTGTGTGTGTTTTTGCGAAGGATTTACTTTTTTCAGATTATTTGCTTCTTTACTCCTTCCCCAACTACATCACACACTCACCTACATGGAAAACGGTTGCCATTGGGAAGCGAATCCTGTAATTTTTAATCGGCAGTCAAGGGATTATTCATGAACCGTACAAATTATCAAGATAAGTTGTGAAGGTCTCCTTGGACCTCACTTTGAGAACGAGAATAAATATGAGTCATGTAAGAACCAGAAGCCATTTTTATAAACAACTTTCTTTATTTGGTTATCTTATCCAAATAGAATCAGACTTATTAATAAATATATCTAACTAGTATTATGAGGTTTTAAAGGTAATATCCTTTAAATTAACTTAATGAATTAATGATCCAATTAATTAACAATTAAATAACGATCACGCAGAGATTACCACAATAAGAGATCCCAGAATTATATTTAATAATGTTCCTATTGAACATTTAACTTTAATCTCACTCCTAAAACTTTAATGAGACTTTAATTATAAATCAATAATTACCAACGGAATCTCAACTCTTCTTGAGAGTAAATTATCTCCAACAAGAAATCTTCAATTTAACTTCACTATAACTTTCTGCTTCAATATCTATCTCCTACTGCTCTAACTTTACTATTCCGTTTGACTTAAATACTTTATCTAATCTGCATATAACAAGGAATCCTGTCCGCTTTTTGGAGTTGATTGGAAATAGGTAGGGAATTAAATTTCCCTAAAAAGGACGACTCAGAAGGTTAGTGATAAAGTTCCGTATAGATTTGTCACAAAGTGTTAATTTTTGTAAATAATTTTATATATGACAATCCCATGGGGTCACTGATAACTATCAAACTTGTTCTTAACTTAGTATTGTTCAATTAATTATAAAAAAAACATTGCATAGCACTGATACACTTATCATTGTAATACATCAGCGTAAATGTGTATTTTTATTGTGTCAGAATGTATTTTGTTTGTTTATTTTCAATAAATTAAAAAAAATTTAAATAATCTTTTGTTTTTTCGACTTTTCTCAATATGCTCGCCCCCCTCGTAGAGTTGTCACGCCCCCTAGGGGGTGCACCCCACAGTTTAAAAACTCTGGTATATACTATAAATGATTGCAAGGAATTATTACTCAATAACTCAATTGCGCAACACCACATGAGTCCTACTGTATCCATCTCAGTATACGTGAACTTGGTCCCTGAATTGCATGAGCAGATGTCCCGTACAGGTGGTTAGTCTGACGTGAAATCCCCAGTGTTTAGTGCCGAAGCAAGCTTACTACTTTTTTATCTTTCCCCCTGAAGGGATGAAAGGCTAAATTGAACTTCCCCAGCCCGGGATTTGAACCCCACACCAGTGATCTAAAAACGCGAAACGCTACCACTCTGCCACTGAGCTCAAGGAATTATTACTTGTCAAAAAAATAATATTTATATATATGCTTTTGTTATAAAAAAAACTATTTTAAAAATAATGGTAAATAGGGGGTATTATAGAATACTCGGGTAGTATAGAATAAGTGGTTTTAACCATAGGAAATTTAAGACTTCATAAAACGTAGTTATTTTTAACCATAAAAGCCATATTTTTTAAAAAATACGTGTAAGTCAATTCTGTTTTGAGTCTACAAAATTCACAAAAATAATCTTTCTCTGCTCCAGTGGAATTAAGGTAAGCTCATCGAGAAAAAAGCTGAATCATTGAATCACAATTTTCTCATGTTAATCTTCGAAGATTTTCAGTTACTAAAGATACATTTAGAATAGTTATTTTTTGTAAGTTTAGGTCTATATAGTCAGCTTAAGTTTGAATTCTTAACGAAGGATTTTAATGTTGTTTTGAAGCTTCTGGTCTATTTTTTGTGATTTTCTTTTAGTTTATACTATAGCGTTCTTTTATACGGGGAATATGTCATAAAAGAGATCTAAATTTCCTGCCTGTATATTTGACTTATTTTATTTTGGAGATAATGGTGGTATTCCTACGGGAAGGACGAAATTTGTTGAGTTAAACTTATCAGGGACAATCACATCAGGGCTCTTAAAAGAATTGGGCTGAGGCAAAGCAGAGCTTGTCGAAGAATGGGGAACATGGTAATTTAATGGTATCTGACCTGAGACCTAGGATCATTGAGTGTAGGAGCAATAAAATTTTCTCTGCTTAAGATGTTTCTTTTGGAAGGTTAAATAACAGTCGCTTTAAATCATTTTACTGATGTCCCTGTTCTACACAAAAGAATAGTTTTCAAGTAACAGAAAAACTATGTTTTGTTTCCATTCCAATGTATTCTAATTTTAAGAATTGCATTTTAGTTTTAAATGCAGCTATATTACTACTTATATGTATTTAATAACTAGTGTTTAGCATCAATATTATACCCCAAACTGATTTTTTAACTTTTATTTTTATTCAGTAATTTTTGTTGGGTTATATGGATTACTATACATTTTCGTCGAGTATTATATATTATCAAGTATTCCATAATACCCAACACACCATCTTATAAGAGATACTTTGAACTGAAAAACCAAACATTTTCAGCTTTAAAACGAGCACAGTAAAACAAATTACAATTATTTTTAATGTACATTATGCTTAACTTTGATGCTCAAGTCACATGTGTTCTAGTACTTACAGTGTTTGAAAACACATACCTGCAAAGACCTTTGAAAATCGCAAAGCCCACTTTGTTCTGTTGTTGTTTCAAATCCCCTTGGAGCAGGAAAGCCTACACCAAATTAATTTGACCTTTCCGCAAATAATGTCACACACCAGGTATTGATCTTCAAACAATTGTCCTAGAGAAATGTTTCGGCAGTCCAGAAGATGAGCAGGAGAAGCAGGGAGAGAGCAGGGACAGGTAACGAAAGACTTTACCAACTGCAAAAAAGGTCATGTCACGTAGGTGACCACTTCTAAAGTGCGCCAAAAGCCGTCTGAAGAACCCTGAATCGCCTGCACTGTAGAGATAGGCCGGAACTCTTAGCTGCGTACCAGTGGTGAGCAGGAGGGTTTCGCCAATTCAAATTCATTTTATCTCTGTAGAGGTAATGAATTTCCGAATGGCTCAATACAGATGAACTAAGGGTAGGGAGATCACAACCCCTACCAAGCAGCTCATCGGCTGCCTCGTTACCAGGCACACCCCCATGCGACGATATCCACTGGATACAAGCTTGTTTCCTCTGACCAAGCCTAGCCAATTTCGATATAATGTCTAGATCAGTACTGTCCATAATATTTGATCAATTCTCCAAATGTTGGATGGAGCTTCTGCTGTCTGTCAGGACCCAGATACTGTCCTTATTAGAGTTGAGAGCGTGATCAAGAGCACCACTAATAGCAATGAGTTCCGATCTAAAGACGGAACTGGGGTCAGAATTGCTGATGCTGATTCTAACATCATTCCTAGGAGTGTTACTAACTATACCACTTCTTGCTCTACCCGTATCCAAACGACTACCATCTGTGTAAATAATCAAGGCTTGATCAGGTAGGTCATTTATTTCTTCAAGTGCCAGCTGTCTGAGTAACTCCGGATGACTGCTATGCTTGTGAGTATTGTCAATAATTCCACTCGCAATTCAACATGATTAAAAGAATCAATAGGTGGGATGCAGCTAAAAGGTGTAGATGTGTCCACATTAAAATCATTTAAATCACGTTTCCACATGTAATTAAGTGGGCTGTCTCGCTTTAAACGTTGGTTACTTGTCCAGTTTAAAATGAAAGAAGAGGTTCTATTGAAGGAACCAAAGCTTTTATTAAAATATCTATGTGAGTTTATTTTGAATCTCATAGTCAGAGATTGGATATCTGCCTCGTACAGAACTATGTCTGTAAGGCAACTATATCTAAGTACCGTAATATTCCTCGTAGCACTGAGCTGCACTCTCTCCACTTTTTTTCAAGTTAGTAGGAGATGCTACTTGAAAGATTTGATACCCATATTCAAGGACTGGGCGAACAAAGGTTTTATAAGTTATTCTAAGTGTGGAGGAGTCTGAACCCCTAATTAAAATATTTTAAGATCTTAAGTCACACTTTCTTGCTTTATCGGCTATTTTCTCAATATGTTTGCCGCAGTTCACTTTCGGGTCTAAAGGGAAATCAAGATAGGTAGGGTATTTACTGTATTTCAAGCTCTCGCTCATTAGGAAAAGCCCAGGAGAGTAGTTTTAAAGATGCCTATTAGTCGTGAAGAGGTTGACTGTAGACTCTGAAGCATTGAAAGTAATTTTGTGGTTGTCTTCAAACTCCTGAATATTTACTAAGGACCTATTCAACTGGGATTCCATTTTGCTAATATTTGCATCATTGCACCACACAACTTTGTTCTGTAACGAATGAAATAGCAACAAAAAGTAGTCAACTCTAAATGCAATGTATACTATATAAGAGTCTTTATTCAGTAGTTCAAGGTTTTTTCGCATTTTAGCAATAGCAAACAGAGCCAAGACCCCGGTATTCCATATTACACACACCCGACTATTCCATACTACCCAACTCTCATATATCTAAAGAAATGCAAAAAGTCAGGAGTTTGTTTAGTCCTTATATAATAGGCTCTCGACAAATTTAAATCTTAGTACAGGTTTGCCTCGTCAGAGCACAGGTGTCTCCCTCTATCGAAGGAAATGGTGTGTAAAAATTACCTGCGGTGATTGGTATCTGCCTATATGGTGCCACACTAAAAATAGATACAAGCTTTCAGGAATATACTAGGTCTGCAATGGTAAAACACCAATCCGCAGCCCATTAGAAATAGAAAGAAACTTATGTAATGGATATTTGCAGGCTGTTGAAAGGAAAATGTATGCATTTTCATGTATTTGATGAAATGCACTTCAATTAGTTACAATGAAATATTTACTGCTACGCTTTAATATTCTGAAATAGTAATTTCAGTTTGCTTTTCCTTAACTTTATTAAAAGAGTATCATTCCGTAATTTTCAAAATGCTGGATAAATTCACTTAAGTTATGATTCATTAGCATATTTAAGATTGTTATCAGTTTTGCGTGAAAAACAATATTTCTTGTTCTTATAAAGTACTTGGTACAAGGTGTTGGTGTAAGGTAAGGGTACTCAACTTTTATTCTGCTGGGCCACATACATATGTCAGCTATTTCACGCGGGATGCGACATGAGGATAAATGGAGGATGGGACAGGGGAGAAATGCTTAAAGACCCAAGATAACATTGGAAATTTATAGTGTTAAGGCTACACAAAAAATTTTTGGAGACAGTTACAGTAAAAATAATTGATTTTTATATTTAGATTATATTAGTAAGCTGATTCTGTAAGAAAAAGTCAGTTTGATCAGCCATTATTTTACAATTTTAAAAAAATTAGGAATTTTTGAAGTTTTTTCAGACTCTTATAAAATACTCAATTTTTAAAACATTTTAGTAATTTAAAGTTATTTATGATTCTTAGATTATTACAAACAATATTTAGTATGGATTTGAAAATCTATTCCCTTGTTGATTTTTAATAATTATTTTTGTAAAAACATGGAAAAAACACGAAAATTTTTAAAATATCAACTTTAGCATTTTTAGAAAAGTAACTAGTGTTCTCAGCCCTAAATCCATACTAACTTTTATAGAACATACATTTGGGAGTATATACAAAAAAATTCAAGGCTCTATCTTGAACAGGAAAAAAGCCTTAGAGATTAGAAAACACTTATACCTTCAAAATTAAATGTCTGAGAAAAACGCATTTAAAGTTTGTAAAGTCGTAAAACAAAAACTTATAATGCCCGTAAAACTCTAATTTTTTAATATGTTATTTCCCAATGTATGTTTTACATTAAAACACTATTTTTATTAAATATGACAGAAAATTATATTTTTAATTCAAAATATATTTTTGCATAATATTGTTAGTATTTGTTAAGACGTCAGCTTATTCAGCTTTATCTTAACCTAATATTTCACAAAAGATTTGAAACACGAAGCATTTATGTACAAAATAATAATAATACTAACTTAAGCTAAAAATAGTCATAAAATTTAATTTTTTTTCAGTTTTAAATTGGGGCAGTTTTTGAAGTTTTAGCTCTAGTCGTACGACTTTAAAATACTTAAATATAGTACTACAATATGTTTAGTATAATGTAGTTTGGTACATAAAGGAAATATTCAGTTATATCTGCAGCATTTGAATTCAGAATACTTGTACTCGAAAGTCTAATTGCAGAATCAGCTGAGTACTGATTTTTAGATATACCATTTTCATTAGTATTCCATCTATTCGAAATATTGTTTCTCACAGAAACCCAGAACGCATTTGCCTTGACATTTTCTCTACAGGAAAAAATTAATGATAAAGCTTTTAAGTTATATAAACTATTTTTAAAGCAAAAATTGGCCATGAAATTAATCTTTATTAATTAATTACGAGAACTCAAAACATAATCAAGCAGAAAGGATTTTAGTAATGAAAATTGGAATTAATAACCATTTCAAACTAAAAGCTCAAAAATATTTTTAATTAATTCAACTTAAGTGTCAAAAAATGCTTTAAAAGGAAACCGAAACCAAAACCATAGCTCATAAAACTTCAAATATCTTAAAAACTAATTTGCTAACAGATCTGAAATTTCGTGGCAAGCATCTCAATGATATGGGCCACCAAAACATTCAAAAAAATATTTTTCGGCAAAAATGAAATTGTTAGGGTACTGTGTAATCTTAAAAATTGATCAAATATTAAAAACTCCTGTTTTGCTTTTTTAATTATATTTTTTTATTTATTTACTAACACTAAATTAGAAGCATTTAAAAAACACTCCTTCACAATTTCTGTATCAGTGAACGGTTTCATTTGATTACCAATAGTATAAAATACTTCATAGGATGCCTTTGTTAATACTATGATATTACTACTGACAAAACAATTTGTTGCTGTTGCAAAGATTATTCAAAAAAGCCTATTTATCATCTCTTGAAAGAGCTATTTGAGGAAAAGTGTCATTGAATGTGATTCTTGTTTATTGGTATTTTTGAAATACAACACTTTCTTAACAAATCAAACAATTACTGATCCCTGTTTGTTTTTCACTAGAAAATAGTCAACCTCCCAATCGACTTGAAACGATACATTTTCTTCGAATATTTTTCTTTTGTAAGATATGAAAATTAGTTCCACTCATATAATTGTCGCTACTCCACTGTTGCCTGTTATCACAAACCATAACCGTTCCGAATAGAAAACGAATATCAATTCGTAAACGTACGACACCAACAGTTAAAAGCGAAACATTTAATACAATATTGTACTACCAAATATTTAATACAATGTTCTTAAGTAAGTAAATTTCTCAGAGCAATGGGCCGTGACCGGGCCACTTAAAAAGGCTCGGTGGGCCGCAAGTTGAGAATCGCTGGTGTAAGGTGTAGTTTATCTCACACACATGATAAAACAACATTAGACAAAAAATTTCTCTATTCAAATTTTTCTTATCTCAAGGAAAAAGGAAACAAAATTTATAGTAAGTTTACACACTTGTGTATTATTCTTTAATAAGAGAAGACAATAAACATATATACACTGGTGTGCAAAAATTAAGGACGAACTTCAAAAATTAGCATATCAGCTGAACGAAGAGGCAGAGCGGACAGAAAGACCAATCAGGAGATTAAGTAAGGTGATGTACGGTAGCACAAGCGCAGATATGCAGGTAGACGTAATGGGGAGTGTCTGAGTAGTATAAAGCATGTTGTCGGTGTAAGATCAGTATTTCTGGCAAAGAGATTGCACGCCGTATAGCAGTTAAAATCACACCGAGTTGCCACCTCAGCGAGAAATGGCGAATAATCAATCTGTTAGACGACATCTGGATGATTTTACCCGAGGTCGAATCATTGGGAAGTTGGAGGAAGGCCGCAGTGTGACAAGTGTGGCTGCAGAGTTCGGAATTGCTCAAAGCATCGTTTCACGACTTTGGAGACAATTTCAAACTACAGGAACAGCTATCCGGGGGTTCAGTAGTGGTCGTCCACGAGGAACCACACCCGCAGATGACCGGTACATTGTCTTACAGGCCAGAAAAAAAGGCGGCAGACAGCGGGAGAAATCGCTAGACACACGACAAAGGCGACTGGACGACCGATATCGCGTTTTACCGTGGCCAGAAGACTGCAAGGTGGTGGTCTGTTTGCAAAATGCCCTGTACGGTGTGTACCTTTAACGCCTGCCCATCGGAGAAGGCGTTCTCTGTGGTGCCAGGAACACCGGAATTGGAGAGACAATGAATGGGGACGAGTACTCTTTACACATGAGAGCAGATTCAGTTTCAGTAGCGATTCTAATCGCATACTCATCTGGAGAGAGCGGGGAAGCCGCAATCATCCCTCGAACATCATTGAAAGGGACAGGTATGGAGGTCGCGGAGTTCTCGTTTGGGGAGGCATCATGCTTGGTAGTTTACAGACCTTCACATCTTCGACGCAGGTTCAGTCAACGGGACCCGTTATTGTAACGAGATTCTTCTTCCATATGTGCGTCTTTTTAGAGGCGCTATGGGTCTGCAGTTCCTTTTCATAGACGACAATGCACCATGTCATCACACAGTAGCTGCCGAACAGCTCTTAGAGAGTGAGGATATTGAACGTATGGATTGGCCGGCACGATCTTCGGATCTCAATCCCATCGAGCATGTATGGGGTTTTCTAGGCAGACGCTTGGCAGCTCGTACCTTACCACCAGTAACGATTCGGGAGCTTCGATTGGCGCTGCAAGACGAATGGGCAGTAATTCTTCAACAACTCATTGACACCCTCATTCTCAGCATGGGCAGATCTGTGAAACCTGCCTAGCAGTCAGGGGAGATCATATTCCCTACTAAAGACCGGATGTTTCTTGCTGGACACCCATCACAGGGATGTTTCGGCCTTCAGTCGCATTGCGCTCCATGCTACTTTTTCAATCAAGCTTCTTTTTATCCTTCTGATTTCTCTTTTAGTAAGTGTTGCTTACATTACACATTTTCTTACGTATTGGGGATCTTACGGTATTAAATGTGTTGATTTGGAAAGCTTTTGTACAAAGTTATATTGAAAAAACCGTCTCGTCCTTAATTTTTGCACACCAGTGTATATACATATATATATATACATATATATATACATATATATACATATATATATACATATATATATATATATATACATATATACATATACATATATATACATATATATATATACATATATATATATATATATATATACATATATATACATATATATTTATATACATACATATATATACATACATATATACACTGCTGGATAATTGCTAAGGATGGATCACATATTGCTATGTAGCATAACATTAAGCGAGACATGAGGCCTAGAAGGATAAAATATAGTAGCCACACTGTTCAGACATTAGAATAAAGAATATTTATTGTTCTGGAAAGTACCAAAGCATGAAAGAAAAAAATGTTCATTTGATCTGCGTACGGAGAAATGGAACAATGCATCTAAAAGTCAGCATGCACCTTAAAGAAAGGTATCAGTACGGGATATGGTCACCATGCAGTGTGATGCAACATTTCACACGTCATACCATACTTTGCACAACATTATCCAGCAGCTGTTGAGGCAATTTATCCCATTCCTCTGTGAGTGCACGGATGAGGGTGTTTTTCTTTGTCGGAGGATAGTTTCAACCAGCAACTTGCCTTCCCAAAGCATTCCACACATTTTCAATGGGGTTTAGATCTAGATAACGCGCTGGCCATACGAGACGTTGAATACCCTCGCTGTCTAGACAATCCTGAACAGCGAGTGTTCGATGACATGTTGCGTTGTCGTCCATAAAAACAAATTTATCACCAACAGCACCACGGAAAAGACAAACATGAGGAAGTAGAACTTCACCAATGTATCGTTGGCCTGTCATAGTCCCATTCTCAACCACATGTAGTGCGTGCGGCCATTGATCATGATGCCAGCCCACACCATGATACTGCATGTCGGATATCGGTCATTTTCTTGGATTTTTTCTGGACGATAAGCAGTACCACTGTCGCGCCAGATCAGTTGGCGTCTACAATCCGATGACAGACTGAACCTACGCTCATCTGAGAATAGTACGCATGCCCAGTCCTGTTCAGTCCAATTGTGATGCTCACGACACCATTGCAAACGAGCAGTACGGTGCTGTCTGGTCAATGGGACACACACAACAGGTCTGAGTGCGTATAGTCCTCCTCCCCTCAAACGTCTGGCAACAGTTTTTCGGGAGATCTGCTTTCCTGAGGCAGCAAGAAACTGATTTGCCACCTGCTGAGCTGTGATGCGCCTGTTCCTTTTTTCTGATATATAGGACGATATATCTGTCTTCTGCAGGCATCGTACTTCTAACACGACCTCCCCCGTGCCGTCTACTACACATTCCAGTAGTTTTAAATGACTTCCACAGCCGTGAAACAACGCTGTGAGCGATGTCGAACTCTCTGGCAACATCTGTTTTTTTTCGCCCTTCTTCGATCTTTCCAATAATTCGGCCACGCATAAAATCTTCTATGTGATGTCGGGAAGACATGCCAAAAATTTTAAGTTCGTCTATTAAATCTTTCCTGTAAATTTTGACTTAAAACAACAACTGTCCACACGCGTCAAAACCTTTAAAGCTCTTATGAACGCTATCACGTGATGAACAGACGTGAAAAAAAAATTTGCATGCTCATACTTCTTCTTACTAATATCCCTGTTGTGCACTTATTCTAATTTTCCAATTTTCACATTTTGCTTCCTTTCATTTTGCGGTTGCTATGGATGATAGTGTTATCCGTCCTTAGCAATTGTCCAGCAGTGTGTATAGATATATATATATACATATATATATGCATATCTATATACATATTTATTTACATATATATACATATATATATACACATATATGTATATATACATATATATATATTCATATATATACATATATATATATTTATATATATATATATATATATATATATATACATATTTGCAGAAACAATAGGAGCTACGAATATAACTCCATAATAAGTTCACGACACCGTTTAAAACTAGAAACAAATTCAGTAGTTTCGGTAATATCAAGCTTTATGTAACGTCAAAAGGCAATTTTCTAATTGCAGACTAAAGTAGGTTGATGAAAACTGTTATACTAAGCTACACCTGCCTTCTCCAAACAGGTTGCTACCGTAATTAAATATAAATACATAGAGCATGACAAAGTGCCTTATTAAATAGCTTCTACTTAGCGAAGATGTGTTTAATCAACTGTTCCCTGTAGAAAAATCTGTTACCTTACGTCATTTCCGCTTTTATCTTCATTTTCTAGAGCGAAAGATTAATATGAGTTTTCCAACATTTGTTAAAAACTGGTTATAACACTTGAGTGTGGAAACATTTTTATTTTACGTTGAGGTTGAATTATTAAGTCTAGGGGGAGAAGATTCATAAATTTTTAAGTCCTGTTCATAAGCAGTTAGAACGTTTGACTTGTATCCCTGTCTTGGTGTGTTTCTGAGAAAATTATTTCAACTAAAATGTTTGTGTAAGTTTTAAAATGATAAAACTGTGGTAGAAATTAAGCATTATATAAGTGGTGTTTTATTTAAAAAGCATTGCTGTCATGTTTCTATATATGCGTGAGAAACATTCTTGCATAAAAAGTTTTGTTTCCAAATATTTAAATCTATATCTGTTTAAATTTAAGTAAATAAACTATTTGTCAGGAGTATACTATTTCTGTCATTTATAATTAATATGATTCGGTATATTGTTTTGAAATGAGTTTGCTGAAATAAAAGTTTACTTACGAATAAAGTTAAATTTAATGCTAAAAGACTGTGTACTTCCTTAAACCTGAACTGTTAAGTGGAAACGTAACTAAATTAATAAATAGGAGATTTAATCAACTTAATAGCAGCAAAGTGAAATGCATTACGAAATATCCTTCAATTTCCGAGAATTTTCAATAAGTTTCAGAAATCTCAAATTGATTGAATTCTTCCCGCATCCTTCGGGAATTAATACTGTCATCTAATAATATATATCTTATATTTATAAGGTATCTTTATTTATTATAAGTAGGCTTAAATTTTATACTTGAACACAGATTTACGCAGTGTCGAATAAAAAAAGTTATCTTTTTGCATTTCGAGGGTTTCACATATTATGATAATAAAAATATCCGCAAAAGATTACAAAATAAACAGAAGAAAGAAACTACAGTACCTTAATTTCTTGCTGTGAATATATTTGTCAATCCTAACTGTCGATTAAAGTTAATTGTTTAGAGTTGTATATAAACTAGTAATATAAAAAAATTTAAGTCAATTCCTACTTATAGATCAACAAAGAAAATTTTTATTTTAGCTACTTTTTTATTAAATAGTTACAATTACTATAAATATGTATATACTTATGACAGAATCACAACATTAACTGGTAATTAATTTTTATTATTTATCATTAAAGCATCGTATTGTCATCCAAAACAATCATGTATATAAAATTTTCAGTTGAACTGAATGCTTAAAACGTGAGAAAAAAATCTTTTCAAGTTTTGACACAAGTCGCCAAAAATGATGCCAACGCGGCTGTATTTGTAATTCTTTAAATAATTAGTTTTAATCAATAAATTTTTATTAATTATAATTAAATTATTAATATTTCATCCAAAATAATGATGCATATAAAATTTCAGCTCAATTTAAAATGTAATTTATTGACGATTAAAAATTCCACCAAGATAAATAAATATATAAATAAATAAAGAGTTTGAGCTAATAGTAGGAATTAAAAAATAGGCCTTGATAACAGCGGTGAATATTAATGTCTTCTTGGAGAAAAAGGGTTTTAACTTACGTAGGGTTAATCGAAACATAACAGCAGTATATAGCCATGTGTATAAGTTGCATTGTAATATGATTTCTTAGCCAGAATTTATGGAGGTCAGTATCTGAGACTTAAGATTATATGTTTATGTGCATTAATATTATATTTAATATATAGTATCTCGTTTTATGTAGCCTATGTGGAAATGCCATGATACATTATACTATCAAAATGTCTATCGTACATCTATTCAAGTTTACTTAGAAATAATTTGATACAATGAAGGCTATATACATTCAAAAATTATTCAGGTTACTTGAAAATGCATTTTAAAAAATGTAACCTAAAATTTTTGTTTTGTTATTCAAGTATTTGTTTATAATATTGCTTTATTTCATGATCCGAATATATATATATATATTAAAAATAAAAAAATAGAAAGGATTGAAATTAACGAGAAATAATCTTAAGCTCGTTCCCCTATAGAACGAGTAAAAGTTTAATTAAATTATTTCTCTCTCTTTCACCTGTTTTTCAATTCTTAATATTTGTTCATTTTCCCTATATTTATATATATCGTGTTCAATTCTTCAATCGTTAATAAAATACTTTCTATTAATCTATTCGAGTTCAAACAAGTTTTTTTTAATTTGTAATGGATGGCACTTGATGTTAATACAGTTTTTTCAAATATCAATTCATTAATTAAATTAAAAAATGAATAATTATTAGCAAACAAAAACAATTGTACAACAGCATATACAAAAAGGAAAATCGTTCGTTATATCGCTGTAGCGCGATGGATAGCGCATTAGACTTCTAATCTGATGGCCGTGGGTTCGAAACCCACCCGGAAAGGTCTAATTTCTGAGAATGTGATTGTTTTTTCTACACTATTTTATTAGAATAATTAAATTTAATTAATGAATAATTAGTACGAAAAACAAAAAAAAAAGATTCCAACAACCTACATAGGAAGGAAAACGGAAAATTTCAAGGAAAATCGCTTTTTATTTTATCGCTTAATATTGTGATTCTGTCATATATGTATACACATATTTATATTGATTTTAAATATTTAAAACATAGTAACTAAAATAAAATTTTCTTTGTTGATCTAAGTAGGAGTTGATATAATGTTTTTTTTTATTACTTGTGTGTTTTATTGAAAGTTTCATTCTTTTGATTTCCTTTTTTTCCCTTACTTTTTATTACAGTATTCCCTTTTATAATGTATTTGAAAGATTAGAAACTTATTTTTTTCCTCAAAAACATTTGACTTTTTCTCCTTTCAAATATTCTTTTCCCACTACAAGTAAGGGGATGGAGAATGGAAAATAATAAAAAAAATCGTAAATAAAAAAAGCAAAATAAAAGTAATTTTCAATGATGCATTTTACTTCTAGAGACATTTCGTATCAGCATTTCCACGGACTCTGCAATTGCCAGGAAAATGTCAAAAATATTTTATTGTTTCATTAGAATGTTTGAGAGACAGTCGGGGCCGAACGATTCTTTAAAAATGTTCGTATCTTTTTGTGTTCTTTTCAGTAGCTTAGAAAAAGGAATTGAAAAGGAAGTTTTCATGTGTAAAGAATTCTGTGTATCTTAGAAACGTTAGTTGCTATTTATAGAATTTGTTGAATAACTGGTTCATTTTTAATTGACATTTAAATTTTATACAAATACGATAAGCTTTTTTTTTTAATTTTTTTATTTATTAGAGTACTTGTATTTTTTTCATTTTATTATTATGGGATTTAAAATATTTTATGTAAACAAATGTAATTTTTATATAAATGTTTACAATGACGTATTTTCAAGCCAAATTTTACTCATTTGAGTCTGTAGTTTCTAATCAATTTTAAAAGAAAAAGAGTCCTTAGACAGGGAGAGAGTCAAAAATATAGTAAAATAATGCATAAACCTATATGAATTTAGAACATGAAATTTAAAATCGAATTATTAAGATAAACTTAAACTATTATGTATTTCATATACAGCTAGGTAAAATTAAGCATGAATTTGTAACTTTTTGTAAATGTCACGTTTACATTTTGGTAAACATTTCAAATAATTAAATACTTTAAGTAGATTACTTGAATTTATTATTTTTAAAGGAAAAAGAAAAACATTTAGGGTGAAAACTTATATATAACTTCGTTAAAAAGGCCTGGTGTGCTTTACGTAGTTATGAAGAACAGCTTCGCTTCATCATCGTTCTTCTAATGGACAAATTATTTTGATGGATGACATTTAGCGTAACACAAGCTCTGAAACATATAACAGTTTCAGAATAGTATTATTTTTACAATAACTTCAGATATACATCCAGATCACTGAAAGAGCGTACAAATTTGAGCATAAAATATATTTTCAAGAGATTTCGTTAAAGAAGCAAAAACTTTTAAAGGCAAAAGGTTTCACTCACAAATATATTATTATTTCATTGATAAATTGGGTAGAATATGTAAGGTGATCTGAATGTATTTGAGCTTTATTTAATATTTAATAATTGTAAATCAACATAACGTTTTCTTACATTTTTACTAGTAGGTATTCGATTCCTACTGATAGTTCGCAAACTCCCTATACATATATCTTGTTCAACCACATTTTCAATCATTAATAAAATATTTTTTTTTCATCCATTCATGTTCAAATACATTTTTTAAAACTTTTAGTAGATAACACTTGATGTTAATACAGTTTTTTTCAAATATTAATTCATTAGTTAAACTTAATTAATGAATAAATAGTCACAAACAAAAATAATAATCCATAACCATATACAAAATTGAAAATCGCTCGTTGTGTCCCTGTAGCGCAATGGATAGCACGTTTGACTTCTAATCCAAAGGCCATGGGTTAGAATTCTACCTGGGATGACCTAACTTCTGGGAATGTGATTTATGAATGAATAAATAGTAACAAGCAAAAATAATTGTTCAACACTTCATACACTCATGTCCATACATTAAGGGTAATGAAGTTCAGGTAAAGAAAGAGACAGAAGCAAAACAAATTTGACTTCTTTGTAAAATCTATTTATTAAACAAAAGGTAAAGAGCAGAAAAGATGCTATATGTTTAACATAATTAATAAGAATTGAGATTTTTACTCCCTGGAGCAAATTTCAAAAAAGAACCTATTTACAAAAAACAGTGTAACATGGTTAGTATGATGGTTAATACGGAGTATGTCTCCCGGACGATGCAATACAGGCCTTACAATGCCTAGGCATGCTGCGTATCAAATTATCAATCTGATCTTGGAAAATATTACACTACTTATCAAGCAATGCCCTCCAAAGTTCCGGTAGACAGGTGGGAGGAGGTTGACGGGCTGCAATTCGTCGGCCAAGCATATCCCACACATTCTCTATTGTATTCAAGTCCGGTGAGTATGCTGGCCAATCCATACGGGTGATATCCTTCGATTGAAGGCATTCGTCTGCAATGTTTGCAAGGTGAGGAGAGGCTCTTTTCATTCATAAACAGAAATTCAGCATCCATGGTGCCCCGAAACAAGCGTGCATGTTGTTCCAGAATGACATCCCTATAGATGTGGCCTCTCATCGTTACACTCTGAACATGCAGGACAGTTGTGGAACCAAGAATAATTCCTCCCCAAACGAGCCATCCAGCACCACTGTAATGGTGTCTTTCAATAGTGTTCTCTTGGTGGTAACGGGTAACCTGGCGCTCTCGATATTAAAGTCAGGCGAGAATCGGACTGTAAACTAAACCGGGACTCGTCGGAAAACACCACACAAGACCACTGTTGTGGTGTCCACAATGCATGCTCTCTACTCCAGGTTATTCGCAGGCGACAGGGAGTTGCGGTAATTGGAACACATCAGACAGGCCTACGAGTATATAGAACAATGTGGCCTAAGCGTCTGTACACGGTCTGCCTTGAAACTGTTGTACCGGTAGCTGAAGAGAGCTGACGAGACAGGTCTGATGCTGTGCTCCATCTGTTTCTTTTGGCAGTAACTGCCAAATATATACAGGGTGTTTCAGCTAAGATGTTACAAACTTCTAGGAGAGGTAGGGGACAACAAGACGACTCGAAGTATATAGGCAATGCTGGGTCGGAAATGCTTTCCTAAGGCTCCACGCGCCGACAAAATTTAGGGTGCAAAACTTCAACTGGTCTTAAAAACGGGAAAAATTATCGAAATGCTTTGGGTTTTGGTCAAAATTATTGTTATTATTTATTATTTCATAAAAAAAATTCTGAACAATATTGCTGCTAAAGCATCGCTAGAGGGCGCTTTAGACTTTGGAACGCTAGGAAAAAAAAATTTCAATATTTTTTAAAGTTTTTTGATGGCTTTCATACGTTGAAACTTTAACTTGAATTTTGATACCAGATTTGGTATCCTCCGGGAAAAATTGATGTAAAAACTCGAACATTGTTCAGGACACTTAAAGCACAAACGGTGCTAAAAACGAGCAAAATGTTGGATTTCGGTGCGGTTTGCACGAAAAGCATTCCGTTACTGACTAATTTGTTCAAAATAAATTTTGACTTGGTAGCCATTAATCAAAGCCAGAGGGCGCTTTCAGACATTGCAACTTGGAAACTCATTTGGATAATTTTGTGGTTGGTTGTAAGCCGAATAATTACTAGCAATTTTTCCTCCTAAATGAGATTCGATTTGGTCTGTGTTGCAAAAAAGTAATTTTATAGCAAAAAATTTTAGTAAAAGAGGGTAAAAAACACAAGTACCAAATTACAAGAAGTAAAACACAAGGAAAGATTCAAAATAGGAGGAAAAAAGCTGTTTACTAACTGCTATGCATAATCATAAAAGAAAAAGTAAAGAAAAGAAGGAAAAACTGCTGTCAAAGGAGGTGTTCGAACTGATGCCCGTCGCATGTGATGTAGGCTTCACATCTTCGCTTCATGGAGCGTCGAACATTCGATAACATTTCTGGAGTGTTTCGTATTTCCCCGGCTGCTGCACTGATGCGTGCTACAAGTTCCTTGGCGCTGTTTACGGGTGTTTCGTACACCAACGATTTCATTTGCCCCCAGAAGAAATAATCCAGACAGGAAAGGTCTGGCGATCGGAGAAATCAATGCACTGGACCTCCACGGCCAATCCATCGTTCACCACATACTGCATCCAAGTGATTCCGAACAGAAATACTGAAATGTGCGGGGGCTCCATCTTGCTGGAACCACATGGAAGTACGAGTCGCAGCGGTAACGTGTGCTCTGTCCAATAACTTTGGCAAAACTTGTTCCAAGAATATCAGGTAGCGTGGACCAGTCAGGTGACCAGGCAGAATGTAGGGTCCTATTAGATGATCCCCTAGAATGTCAGCCCATACGTTAACCAGGAAACGATCCTGTGCAGCCCGAGTACATGTTACATGTGGGTTCGCTGCTGCCCACGAATGGCTGTTATGGGTGTTTAAAATACCCTCTCTCGAAAAAGACGCCTCATCTGTGAACAACACGGATGCTTCAAAAAAGGGATTTGCAATTCGTTACTACAAGTACCACTGTGGAAAGGCCTGACGAGGTGCAAAGTCACATTCTTTTAGTGACTGGACGTACTGGTAGTGAAATGAATGCAGGGCACTATCATCGAGAATCCTCCAAACGCTACTGTATGAAATCCCGATTTCATTAGCGATACCTCGTGTACTTAAACTGGGAGTGGTCTCTACCATATCTAGTACAATTTCCTCGTTCAATTCGGTACGTGCTGCCTTCTGGAATGAACCGGTCCCACATAATTGCTGGTGTAGGCGAGCAAACATGGTATGAGCAGGAGTCCGCCTGACAGGATGCTTTTCGGCGTATAACCTCTGAGTGGCTCGACCGTTGCAATCTGTGGCCCCGTGCGCCAGAATCATATCTGCTTTCTCTGCGTTCGTGTACTCTGTCATCGAACAGCCAGTCTGTGTGCGATGGAAATAAAGCTTCCTTCCAGCGGACTCCTTCTTATCGTTCTGTCCCTCTGGCGGCTAATTCAACTCGCGACGGGGAATTTTGCATATTCTGCCTTTAACTTTCTCTCGCTAAAATTTTCGCCGAGAACCCTGCTCGCTTTATTCACTGCCACGACACTTGCAATTCCTGGGCTACGTATCAGGCTTTTGATGGTATTACTGCTTCAGGAAGGCATTTCCGGACCACCTTTTTTATGTTATTCCGAGTCGTCTAGGTGTACTGACCTCGTTGGTGGAAGAGTACACCTAGATGACTCGGAATTACATAGGAAAGGTCGATCGGAAATGCCTTTTTACTTGTCTGAAGCATCTCTGGTTTTAAATTTGGCAACAATGTCAAAATTTGTTTTGAACAAATTAGTCAGCAAGGGAATGCTTTTCGCGCAAACCACACCGAAATCCAACATTTTGCTCGTTTTTTAGCACCATTTGTGCTTTAAGTGTCCTGAACAATGTTCGATTTTTTACATCAATTTTCCCGGAGGATACCAAATCTGGTATCAAAATTCAAGTTAAAGTTTCAACTTATGAAAGCCATCAAAAAACTTAAAAAATATTGAAAATTTTTTTTTCCTAGCGTTCCAAAGTCTAAAGCGCCCTCTAGCGATGTTTTAGCAGCAATATTGCTCAGAATTTTTTTTATGAAATAATAAATAATAACAATAATTTTGACCAAATCCCAAGGCGTTTCGACAATTTTTCCCGTTTTTAAGACCAGTTGAAGTTTTGCACCCTAAATTTTGTCGGCGCGTGGAGCCTTAGGAAAGCATTTCCGACCCAGCATTGCCTATATACTTCGAGTCGTCTTGTTGTCCCCTACCTCTCGTAGAAGTTTGTAACATCTTAGCTGAAACACCCTGTATATACCGGTCCTCATTCGACATTGTAACTCGGGGGTGACCTGTGCTGTAACAACTACTCACATTACCATCATCTTGGAATCGTTGCCAAAGCCTGGAGATGACACTCTGGGCGATTCCAAGTTCCTCGGATACTTCCAGCTGGGTACGTCCACATTCCAGTCGTCCAATAATTCTACCACGTAAAAAATCATCCAAATGCTTCCTTTGTGCAATAGTTATTCGGATATTGCACTGAAAGGCTTTTAAGCGATTGTGAACAATTTTACTTCTTTGCCACCATTCCTTATATACCCCTCTCTTACACTCTCGTCATTGTGACGTATTATCCGCGTCATCTGGTGATTTCCTGTAATTTGCATATTCTTCTTCAAGATATGTGTGATAATTCTACAGGTGAAATTTTTATTTTAGAGTTCAATTTCTGTGTGATTTTGAATTATCCTTAATTTATGGACGTGAGTGTATATAGAAAAAGGAAATGATAAATTGCAAAATAAATCAGTTTCTATTTAACCACTTAATATTGTGCTTCTGTCATATATATATATATATATATATATATATATATATATATATATATATATATATATATATATGTTAATATTATTTGTAATTATTTAATAAAAAATAAACTAAAATAATTTTTCTTCTTTTTTGACCTAAGTAGGACTTTGACTTCAATTTTATATATATCTATTACTTGTAGATATTCATTTTACTTTTCTTCCTGTGTATAGAAGAGAAAAGGGAAATGTTGCTGTTATTACTGGATGCCACCTAATCGGCAAAGGCTCCACCTCGAGTCTCACTAAATTCATCGATGCAAAGGGCTAAGTGACGCTTGTTGTTATATTTAACTTTGAGCACCATGCAGGGGACAGTATTTTTCGGCCTGTTTCTAACCCAATTTTGGAGGAGGACACCCGGGGATCTAGTCAGGGCCTCCCACCGCTCTTTCCTTTCCATCAACCTCATGAGAGACGGCTCGAAGACTATTTTGAGTGCTTCCATGCCGCGAAAACACTACACATTTACAAACATCCATGCATTCTCCTGGATTCCAACGCCAGGCTCTACGGTACAGAAGATAGCGTTGCTAAGTACTATATTGGATGGGCATCAAAGGGTATTTTTGAAGCATGTGTAGCTCCCCCATATTTTCACATATAGATTTTTATGGGAAGTTTATCCGTAATCTAAACACACACACACATATATATATATAAACACTCACACCAAAAGTATGAATAATCGGTAAGCCTATCAATAGCTTATACAATATATTTGTTTAATTAGGTTATTAAAATAACGTGATGTTTTTTTGTCAAATCATTAATGGTTAAATTTTTACAAGCTACTTTTATTAGCTGGATTGCTTATTTCATGCATTTGCAAACGAAAAAATTTGGAAGATTTTAATTAATCTGCTGGCCTACAAATAGCAAAGAATTTTTAGCTATTAAACAATTTTTTGTGATTATTATTTATAATGAATGAAAACTATTGATTACGATGCAATATTTTTTTCAGAACATATTGATAAATAATTAGGCTACTTGATATTGAAAATGTTTTACCAGGAAAGATTGACCAGAAATTGAAAAATCTCCTCAACAAGTATTATAAATAACTTTTTAAGTCAATTCCTGCTTAGGTTAACAAAGAAAGATTTTATTTTAGTTACAGTTCATCAAATAAATAAAATTAATATAAATGTGCATATACATATGAAAGAATTACAATATTACGTGGCAATTAATTTTTATTTATTATCATTAGGGTTTTATATTAACATCCAAAACAATCGTGTATATAATATTTCACTTGAACTGAATGCTGTAAGACGTGAGAGAAAAAATCTTTTTAAGTTTTGACTCAAGTCGCTAAAAATGAAACCAACTTGATTGTATCTGTAATTCTTTAAATAAGTTTCAGTCAATTAATTTTTATAAATTATAATTAAATTACAGTATTGTCATCCAAAATAATCGTGTATATAAAATTTCAGCCCAAATGAGTGTTTTAAAATGTATTTTATTAACGATTGAAAATATGAACAAGTTATAATCAGAACTAATAGTAGGAATTGAAAAAAAAGAAAGAAATGAAAATGAACAAAAGTGTTGTTAAATTTAAAATGTTACTTTTAACACACATCGTGAACAAAACAGTTTAGAAAGCTACAGAATCAGAGAGAGAGATGGGTGCAGATGGGTACAGAATGAGTGAAAGTAGAAATCGTATCCTGAAAAACGATTATTCATTTATTGATGATCATTTGCCTCAGTTCGTCTTTTAAGTAAGACTTGATAGTTATTGCAAGGGACGCCTAATTACGTTCCATATATGCTCGATTGATGAGATATCAGAGGATCATGGTGGCTAGGAAGACATCTGTACATCTTCTGAAACATGTTTGCTGTTAAAGAGCATTGGGCATCCTCGAAGAAAAAGGAATGCCACCTGCCACAACAAATCCTCAAGGAATCATTGGGCTTTCACAGTGCTTTGAATGAGAACCAGAGATGACCTGGGGATTAAAAGGTATGCGATTGCATCTCAACCCACAATGACGCTATTTGCATAATGGGATGTTGCACAGTTGCTACTGGACTTGATCTGTCACCAAGACTGTGTTACACTAGTACACGGTGACTACAAGCAAATAAACTCGTTTAAGAATACGACACTGAACCATTCCTTCGCTCTCGTATCACTAGTTCGAAACCATTGCAAATGGAACACCATACTGCAAATAAATCTGCTGTAATCGATGACGATGCAAGGGGTAACAAGAACATACAAAGAACTTTTAAGAAAACTGCCCATTAGGATTCTAAAATTAATTTTTCCTTAATAAAATAGAACAGGTGTTATTAAAGCCTGTCTTCGGTTAATGTTAAAGAATAGAACCCCAATTATATATATAGTAACATTTTTTCAGGTATAAAAGAAATGAAAAATTAATATTATATTCTGGCTTCACTATCCTATAGAGAGTAACATATTTTATAATACCTCAAATGTTTGACTGAGTTGAGTAATTTTTTCTGGCATTAAATGTGTTTCGCTTCTTTTCTTGTATACCTTAATGTTAAATGAGCTATCCTTTCATGTTTTAAAATGAAAAAAAAATATTATTCACGATTTTTTTTGAACTTTTAGAAACACTATATTGTTAATATATGTATGATTTATAAGGATGAAACATTTTCAAGGAAATTGAGGCATTTTTCTGTCTGAAAATGTGCTCCATGTTTAGTTCAGGCTTTCGTACTTTTGCCGAAAACAGTCTTAACAAAACAATATATACAGTAAAATACGCTTAACGCGAAAACGGTTAAGACGAAATATTGGATAACTCGAAAGAAAACAACGCTCCTGATAAACTGCTATGTATTTTGATGCATTTTTTTTATCTTAACACGAAACAAAAATCACTTAACAGTGAAAGATTTCCCTTCTGAGAATGAACAAAATACGGAAAACACCAAAGATTTAAGAGGGTGTGAAATGAAAGAGAGGTGGTTTCGCATTAATTTTCAGTATTATTGCACTAACCTGCAGTGTCATCGGAAGGTTCATGGCTGTTGATGATGAAAATGTGTGTATAACCCCAATTATGACAAACCAGGTCATTTTGGAGTTTGTTCAAACCTCGAAAGATATTATTGATACAGATTCCGAAGGTGAAGATAAATTGAATAATGTAGCTCCTGTTCCCACGTCATCCGAAATGAGGAGAACCATGAAAATTATGCATAATTTTTTAGACTCACAATCCAATTGTGATATGAATAACAAAAAAAACACATCGAACAATTTGTTGACAATTTGCTGCTAAAAATCGCAATGCAAAGAAAATATCCGATCATATTTCAAAAACTCAAAAAATGTTTTGCTTTTCAAGAAAATATGAAAATTATGTACTAAATTACATTATTTTTTTCTTTTTTGTAAATGATTTTGTTTTATTGATTTTTATTAAATGCATGCATATATACATATCTATGTAAATAAAATATACTCAAATATGCTTAATTTTGTTGAGTATATGTAGTTTCTTTTTGTGCCATTCTTTAACACGATAGAATATTTCAGTCTTCTCAATTTCGTGTTAAACGATTTTCGCTGTATTTATTATATCTTTGGAACGAACAAAATATTTATCGAATAAGTATGCATGATGTTTACAAATATTGAATTTTAGTAGTGCGTTTTTATGGCTGATTCTTAAGATAAAACATAAACAAAATTATACTAGGAATTAAACGGAGGGTTGATGCAAAATATTTCATATAACTCATTCAAGAATGCAAAAAAAATCAACTGTAAGAATTGTAAAATGGATAAATAATGAAAAAATACTCCAAGAAAGTACATATTCCGAATAAAAGAAAACTGATACACTCCAAATATAATCCAAAATTGATAAAATGGTCTTGAAGCAAATGTATTAAGAGGAAAAAAATACCTAAATTTTAGCTTTTTTTCCAAATCAGTGATCAATTCTAATTATACATTACTTTTAAAAACTATGCAGTACTTTTCTTAAAAAAGTATAGCTGAAAAAGAGGTATAGAGTTCTGAAAAGAATCAGTCGCTCTAACCATATTTTGAGATGCAAAAATTATGCCTTAATACATATAATCTAAACAATAAATATAAATTAGTGTACTTCAGTCCATCTTCATTCTCAGAGATCCTAGCAAAAAGACAAATAATAAGAAATTATGAGAGTATGAAGCATTAACCGGATTTTGTATCATTATCACAGAAGCATACATAACTCTAAAAAAGTTTCTTTTATTTTCAGAATACATTTGTTATATTTAATTAATTAGTTATTCATGTAATGATATAAGAGAAAACGTCATAATTGTCATAAAAAATCATTACTTTTCATTGAATTAAATTGGAACTAATAAAAATAACTACTCTCGCATAGTTTTAGAATTAACACACAATTAACACTGTTTCCTTAAAAAACAATGATGCGCTGATAGAACTTTTAAAAGTATGCATTCCAAATTTCATTTTCGAGATTAAGATTTTTAATTGCTACTAAATAATTATAACACTGAATTACGATTTGAAATTACAGCCAACTCAATAATATGTATGAAATTAAATTGCACGCGATAAAATGTTCCACAAATATCTAAAAATTACATAATAATTCAAATATTTTTTCATACTTTAAAATGTTTCAAATACTTTTAATTGAAATGCAATTTACATTATAATATTTTTAAATGTTTAATGTTCTTGGATAGAGGGCTTTCATTTGAAATTCTTTGAAATACCTCAAGAAAAATTTGAGCTTAAAAAGAAATATTTCATTCAGTAGTATGAGCATAAAAGACTAATTTTTAGCTTATTTTTATGTAATAGGATTTTTTTAAACTGTTTCACTCTCACGTATCCTTACACATAAATGTTTTTTTTTTTCAAAAAAATGGTTTATGTTCATTTAATTATCTTAAATACATAGTTTGAAAAAGAATGTTTTCTTTCTATGATTAGCAAAAATCTGAATTAGATTAAATTACCGAAGATTAATATTTTTATTCCTTTTTAATTCATAATTTTTAGCAGTATTTTTTTCTTTGTATTAATTACCTTTTTTTAAAAGGGTACTTTTTTTAAATTCCATCAAATGATATTCTTCAGTTTCCTTCTATAATTCATTTTACGAAATTTCTAGCATAGTTACTTTTTCTTAATGTGCATTTGAAATAGTATTTCGTATTTCCTTTTTTTGTATTAATCAATTAATGTATTTCTTACTGCTTTAGCTTAAAATAATAATTTTTAACTTTTTTAATGAAGTGGGGCGCTATCCTCCTTTGTGAATAAATTATTTTTTTCCTTTATTTTTCACAAAAAAAACCTTTTCCAAATATTGTAAAAAACATCCTTTACATTCAAAATTTTTTAAAATCCGTTTCAATATGGCATTTTCAAAAAGTTTCTTTTATTGTATATTCAAAGCAATACTTGAATGTTATTATCTTATTTCTTAAAACTAAAATATATATACTGAGTAAAACATTGATGTATGAAATATCCTACTAAAACTAAAAAATATGAGTGATTTAATTTTAAAACATGAAAATTCATATATATAATTCTATTCTAAAATTCTTTGAAACAAAAGTTTCAATAAAAATCAATTAAAATAGTTTTAAAAATATCATTACAATGCCTTATACGATGCATTAAATAAACAGGGTGGAATCCAGTCGAAATGATAAATTAAATTATTATTTACTGCCGCTAACGAATTTAGAATACCGAACTAAAGTGTCAGATTTAATTATAAATTTTCAAAATAAATGCTTTTCAAAGATCCCAATGAGAAGTCAAACCTACAACTTTTGCACTTAGGAATTTTGATTTATGAGCAACGCTACAGCCTCCTATTTTCAAAGTAATAATTCCCAATTTTCCTTCGAATCGTAATCTAATTCCAGAAACCGCTTGTCGCCTAGTAATTGCAATGGAGCTTATATCATACAGTGCAATTGTCTCTTAAGTTATTATCTGTAACTGAGAGAGAGAGAGAGAGAGAGATGAACGCATGATCAAGGGTTGAATTTCTCCTATTCTGGATTGAAGTCGAGTATCTGCAGTTGTGAGTTTTAAGTGGTGGGTTTGAGATAGTTCTGTCACACTAGCAATTGTAATGATGGACCGATTACAAATAAATCTCCTCATATCACGTGGTCTTTGAGTTCAGTTTAAATTGAAATGTCAGTAACGATATATATATATATATATATATATATATATATATATATATATATATATAAACCTATAACTCTAGAACTATATTAAAGACAAGGTTAAGTTATGATCTGATTGATTATAATTTTACAAAACAAAAATATTAATCAGCACATATATATGTATATGTATAGCAAGCAAAAGTTCCTACAAAACTGTAATTGCTTAGCATTCAGTTTCTCTTATATTTAACAAGTAACATAAAAAAAAGTTTTTTAAGTCAATTACTACTTAGATCAACAAAGAAAAATTTTATTTTAGCTACTTTTTTATTAGTTACAATTAATATAAATATGTATATACATATGACAGAATCACAACATTAAGTGGTAATTAATTTGTATTAATTATCATTAAAGTATCGTATTGTCATCCTAAACAATCGTGTATATAAAATTTCAGTTCAACTGAATGCTTTAAAACGTGAAAAAAAAAACATTTTCAAGTTTGGACACATGTCGCCAAACGGGTTGCTAAGTGTTGATGCCAACGTGGTTGTATTTGTAATTCTTTAAATAATTAATTTTAATCAATTAATTTTTATTAATTATAATTAGATTGTTGTATTGCCATCCAAAATAATCATGTATATAAAATTTCAGCTCAATTGAGAGTTTTAAAATGTATTTTATTAACGATTGAAAATTCCACCAAGATTAATAAATAAATATAGAGAGAATGTGAGCTATAATAGTAGGAATTGAAAAAAAGGATATGTAAGTATATAAATAAAAGCATACAATTATTTCATTTTTGCATCTTACAAAAAGTAACAGTCACACAAACCAAACCTATTCAAGTTAAAATTCTTCCTTGAGAATAAAATCTTATAAACGCATATAGCTGGACGTATGTATGAAATGCATATAACTGAACGTATGTGAATTGTTTCATATTTCATAAAATATATTAAACAATGGTATAATTCAGTGGTAGTCAAACCGTTCTCATCTCCTACTCGCCTTTTTATGAAATGTTTTCGCTACCTAAGCTAGTCTCCGGCTTCAAAGTCCACCGTGTGAGGAATGACGAGGACCAATAGCTATATAGTAATCCCGGCCACGTCCAAACAGAAATGGTTCTGCTTCACGGGTCACTTATGTGGGCATGATGCATTCCACCTTTAACCTTTTCGTGGGCCGTGGGTTTCTACATCTACATCTGTTTTGATGTTTGATAGAAATAGCCAAAGGGGAAACCCGGAGACTTTTGACACGCAACAGAGCTTCACAGAGGCTAGATAAATATTTCTTCTGTCTTCGATACTCTACGACGTTCCATAACGCTCCAACGGACTCCCTCCGATTAACTTCCAGATTTACTTGGGCTCTGTCACACTTACTGTGACCTATCAAAGCTCACACCTACGAGGGGAACCCAAAGTCATTCCAATGCAGCTTTTTACAGGAGTGATACGGTCTTAACAAAACAGCGTTACATCTTAGCAGAGCCGGAGTAAAACCTCCATAATCCCGAGAAACCTTCATTCATATTCAAAACATATTATACAAATTGTACATGAAACACGAAAACTAGAGCTTTATTTATGTAATTATAGTGCATAATGTAAAAATACATAGTTTATATAGTATGTAATACTGGCTTAACACAATGCAGTTACCTTTCTCTGTTTATTATTTTTATTTTTCTGGGAACTAATAGTAGAAGGTCGTAAGTCATAAATCTTGGAAAATGCGTTATTATAGTTTTAAAAAATATCTTTTGAAAACAATCTAAGGACGAGAAAAATTGTTTAATATCTAACTTTTAAAAAAAATAACTGTCTACATTTGAGCACATTGAGTTCTGTAATTCGACTTAATAAATTCTAATTAAACGAAAAATTAATACCATACTTACACGTATAAGGTTATTTAAAATACAAGCTGAATTTATACTAATGATTTTAATAAATCATTCGAGAGGGAGAGGGGAACTAATGCCCCAAAAAATCAAAAAAGATTTCATGAAAATCATCTAATTCTCGGATGTATATAATTTCGCACAATAGTTTGCAAAAATTCTGAAATAAAAATAATTTTGTGACAGCCGGAAATCTTTATGTTAAAAATTGTTCCATTTGTGAGCACTGAAGGATTAGCAATGCTGCGGAAATCCCTAAAATAAGGGTGAAAGTAACGAAAATGGAAGAAAAACGTAAGCTCCTTGCTAATTTCAAGGGGAATTAAGTTTATTAATTACCAATCAAGGGATAAGTAATGATCATGTACATCTACCGTGATAGAAAGGTGAAGCGACAAAAGCATAAAAATATATGGTGTTTCATTTTTTTGAAAAGAGTTTGAAATATTTTTTCTTTTTAAAACAGAATAATTTTATTATAATCTCGTAGATGACGAAATAAACACAGTTAAAGGAAAAAAAATTATATGTAGAGTTATAGACTTAGTATTAAGTCTCTTTTACATATTTCTTTGAATAATGACAGTAAAAAATGCTTAGATTCATTGTGTTTTAACATGATTAGATATTCACAGTCTTAAGTAAGAGACATTACAGTGAATTTTGATGTTCTTTATACAATTTTTAGGTCTTTAAAGTAAACATCACATCAAGGATAAGAGTTTACATAATGGTTTTGACAATTCGAAATTTCCATATTTTTTTACAAAATTATGTCTGAAAGAATTAGCTTACTGGTTGAACATTCTGCTGATGCTTTTTCGGTAAAGTAATCAATCCATTAAATTTCTTCAAACATTCATACTAAGCTGCTACAAAATTTTAAAAGTTCACTTGAGAAATGTGCAAGTATGGTAAATCGTTTACTTTTTATATTCAAATTTCAGTAAAGCTAATACGATATAGAAAATATTAACGACAACTCTTAGAATTTTTAAAAAATTATATATATATATATATATATATATATATAAATGTTTTTCTCACTATGAGAGAAACATTATTGCTCTCTTTTAATAATTTCATTTTACTTTACTGTCTGGTTCTTCATCCACGTGTGTTAGGAAAAGCCTTAACTTTTCAACATGGCTCTGATTTTTTCAATTCCTATTATTAGCTCACAATCTCTATATATTTATTTGTTTGTTTATTTATTTATCTTGGTGGTATTTTCAATCGTTAATAAAATACATTTTAAAGCGCTCAATTGAGCTGAAATTTTATATACATGATTATTTTGGATGGCAATACAATAATTTAATTATAATTAAGTAAAAGTAATTGATTAAAACTAATTATTTAAAGAATTACAAATACATCCACGTTGGTGACTTAACGACCATTTTGGCGATTTGTGTCAAAACTTGAAAAGGATTTTTTCTCACGTTTTAAAGCATTCAGTTGAACTGAAATTTTATAGACACGATTGTTTTGGAGGACAATACGGTACTTTAAAGATAATTAATAAAAATTAATTACCACTTAATGTGTGCTTCGGTCCTATGTATATACATATTTATATTAATTGTAACTATTTAATAAAAAGTATCTAAAATAAAAATTTTCTTTGTTGATCTACGTAGGGGAATTGACTTAAATTTTTTTTTTACTTTTTTCTATTATGTCGAAAATTTCTGCTGTACAAATATCCATAAAGGAGAAAAGGGGAAAGGGGTATCCATAAAGCATTGCTTAACCCTGAAACTCCTGCCTAGTTTAGCGACAGTTCTAGAAATCATAATAGGTCTCCATTTTAATCCAAAGACTCTTTTTTGTATCTGCATTTGCTGTGTCTCTTGAACTCCAATTTCTTTCTTCTTTGGCATTGTAGGTTTTACAACTTTTTCAATTGGCATCGTAATTTATTTTATTATACTATATATATATATATATGTAACAATAACTAAAAAGATTAATTTTCTTTTCTTAAAAAATTTTAAGCTTGCACATATATGAATAATTATGTATTTTTATGAAGGGGTAAAATTAGTTACATTTTGTATAAAAATATCATTAAAGCTCCAGGAGTAGATTGCGTCGAGTGTTTTCCCAGATTTAGTACTGTGGCAAACAAGCTAATTAGGATTAACTTTTTATATATGTTCTGATGATAGAATACAACAAGACTCAAAAAGACTACGAGTTAATCTTTTTTACGTTCTTGCAAAGATTTCGCGATAAATTTAATGTAAAAAATTTTTGCTACGTTATTTTTTCTCATCACGTAAGTTGAAGCAGCAATTAGGTTTAATTGAAAGAGCATGGTAACAGAACTTCATAAA
Organism: Trichonephila clavipes; assembly: GCA_019973935.1. Classification (NCBI taxonomy): domain Eukaryota; kingdom Metazoa; phylum Arthropoda; class Arachnida; order Araneae; family Nephilidae; genus Trichonephila; species Trichonephila clavipes. Next base: position 109,461 of record BMAU01021182.1, on the reverse strand, counting down.
CTGCTTCTATTTAATGGTTAAAAATTGAATCAGCTTTTTTCCAGAATAAAATGTGTTTTGTGAAGTCTCTCTCTCTCTCTATTCTCTGCTTACTTTATTTGTCGGAATGACTATAGTATTTCATAGTAGCTTCTTCGACCCATAGCTTGTAACAAATGCATTTGAGTTCCTGCATTCCTATGTGATTCCGAGTCCTATGTGTACTTCGTACAGATCCTGCACGTTTGACGGGCTCGTAACGAACCTTTTGCATATATATGTATCAAACAGTGGGAAGCTCACTTGACAATTGGGTCGGAACGCTGTTACCACAGGAGAAAAAGATCTAATTAGCACTCGAAACATCTGATACGTTATCGTCAACAATACGACTGTAACCAACACAGCAGGTGCTACAATAATTACCTGTAGGTGACTCAATGAACAAGCATTGAGGTCAGAAAAGCCATTCCATTGACTACCTCTTATTGTTGCATTTCGCCAGGTGATTTTGCAGTGAAATCCGGTGCATCGATTTTAGAATCTTGTGAATAAGAGAAAAGTATTTTTTTGAGATGATACCTGCTAGCTTGTCCCGACGGCGAATTTACAGGTAACAGGTGTTAAAGGTCGGTAAAAACAGTACTAACCTTTCTCAAATTCTAAAGATTGATTTTTACGTATGTTTTAAAACACATCGTTAATAATTCTTAATCAGTACTGCCAGACATGTTCCATCGGCGGTAACTTTTAACAGACGCTTAAAAGCTTCCAAAAAAGTCATGCAACTTTTCCTTATTTTCTAAAGCTTGATATTTATATATGATACTCGGTGAACTATTTCAATATTTGTTGTAAGCGGCCAGACTAATCAGATGGGCAAAACATCGCCCCAGACACACCTAAAGGGTCGCTATGCGTATGAGTGCAATGTTATCATTCGTCCACTTGAGTGTGAGAGAGACCTCTCGTCAATTCTCCCCTCCCCTACTCTTTGTGTGTGTGCGTCTTGGTGTTTAGTCTAAAGCAGGGGTTCGCAACCTTTTGAGCTGTGGCATGCCAACCCAATCTACCTATAGGATTCAGCGGGCCACACAGTAGGACTTTTTTGAAATGATTCGATTTCCGCTTTAATGCATGTAAATCAGCGTTTCCCAAACTGTGGGGCGCGCCCCCTTGAGGGCCGTGACAACTCTACAAGGGAGGCGCGATCATATTGAAAAGTAGACAACAAAAAATAGTTTAATAAAAATATTAATTTACTGAAAGTAAACAAACAAAATACATTCTGACATAATAAAAAATAAAATATGCGTTTTTACACTGATATGGTACGCTTATAAATGTATCAGTACTGCATATATAATGTATTTTGTAATTAATTTAATAATATTAAGTTAAGAACAAGTTTATATTAATTATCAGTGACTCAATGGGCTTGTCCTTTTTATAATTAAAAACAAAACTAACACTTATCTTAATAATTTGACCCTTAACTGTCGATTAAAAAATATTCAATTCGCTTGACAATGCCAACCATTTTCCACGTAGGCGCTCGTATGTGATGCATTTGTGGGTAGGAGGGGGAGATAAAGAAGCAAATAATCTGAAATAAGTAAATCCTTCGCAAACACTGTCAAGGTCCTTTTATTGCATTCCAACGCCTTCGGAATAATTTTATGGATAGCGGGGCACATAAAAGATCATACTTCGGAAAGACGTATATATACGTCCGGGGAAAAAAAGGCTTTGGTTTAGCGAGAGGTTTATATACACGGGGAGTGCTTAAAAGGTTAGTCATACCGTATATCATTATTGAATTCAATACATTGTTATTGTATGAGGGGGGCGCGATGAAAATTATGATTGAATATAGGGTCGCGAATATTGCAACTTTGAGAAGTACTGATGTAAATTAAAGAAAAGAGGTCAGTAATACAGATAATTACAGTCTTATTATATGTTAATTTTGCAACATTTAAAGGTATTTCTTAACGTAAAAATAAACTGCATAAAATATATTTATTTCTTCAACAGAAATAAAAAAATATACACCTATTATATATTTTAAAAATATTTATTAAAATAAAAAACACATACGTATACTCGGTATTTCTTTCGATCACAAAGTCGATATGGCAAAACTTTTTACATATCCCATAACTCCAGTTCCATTATCCTTGTGGCACTTTGATGGTGGAATTCGTAAGACTAAAAAATCTATTTTAACGAAATGTTTGGAAAAAAATGTTGAACATAATCCACCGTCTCACATAGATATTGTAGTAATTGATGGATTTTTTCTAATTCACACAATGAAAAATGTCCCCTAAACGTTAAGCAGTATTTAAAAAAAATGTCACATTTGGTGACACAATTAAATACAAAAATATTTAATATTATTTTCGATCAATACTTTTCTCCGTATATAAAAGATTACGAAAGATCTCTCCGACATGATTCGACACCATTGGAGTTTAATATCACTAGATCTGATCAAGTTCGACCGTCTGATTTCGCCAAAGAATTAAAAAATATACGGTTCAAATAAGCCCTTGTTGATTTTTTCATACTTCACTGGTCTACTGAATAAATGGTACCATTTATGAACAACAAAAATATTGTCGAGAAAATATTTTTCAAAAAATGTCACTCTTCTACTGCCACTAACAATATAGTTGTATCTAATATTGATGAAACTCTAACGTGCACTGATCATGACGAAGCTGACTCTAAAACTATTCATCATATCTACAATATTGATGCTCAAACTAATTTCGCTATTCGATGTTCTGATACTACAGCAATCATGTTGGGCAATATGCGTCATTTAAAAAATAATGATTACCATGTGTGGATATTAACTGGCATAGTACATGAAGTAAGATATATTGATATCACTAAGGTTTACGAACAATTAGGACATTCTTTAAGCCGTTGTTTGCCAGGATTCCATGCAATCACTGGATGCGATTACAATCATACTTTATTTTAAAAAATACAAGCAAAAGTCATTCAGTATACTGAAGGAAAATGAAGAGTACCAGGAAGCATATATGAAATTCGGCGATCCAGATTTATTCATAGACTTAGAACTAGAGAAAAATGTGTTGATCAAAATACAGAAATTTATTTGTGAAGTTTATAATGTTCCCGGAATGATTGCCGTAGATGCTGCCAGACTTCAACTATTCCTCAACACTTAGTTTCTGACGTCAATGAAGAGTTCAATCGAAAGAATGTTAAAAACTTTGATGCGGGCAACGCGTGCAAGAGTGAGCTTTTGCAGCAGTTTCGACGAGCTAAATACATCACTAGCCTCTAAAGTAATGCTCATATGAAGGGACTTAGTATTTTTAGTCCGAAAAATAATGGGTGGACATTGGAAGATAAGCATACATTTCAACTGATTTGATGGGCACCGGTTACCGGCCTTTGTTAGTAAATTACTTTAAGATGCATCAGGTATTCTTCATTACCTTTGAATTATTATATCGTAAATTTGTAAAACTATTTAATTTTTAACTATATTATTTATTTTACAGAGACGAAGATACTAAAGATGCCGATGGAGCTAATAAAGATATTCAATATCAACATTGGATTGATGATGAGATATTAAACTTCAATGATCATGATAATGAAGATTGAAAAAAATTTTAAAAAATTACAGCTAATTTACTCTGATTAATTATTATTATTTACATGAATATTTTGAAATTTTCTAATAGTAAAATTTGTATTCCTTTGCTTCTTACTAGATGCCAAAACACTATTATGATATTAAATTGATTGCTGTTTAAAACCATAAATTTTCTGAATATTGCCAATAAAATACATTCTTCATAAGTCAGCAAATGTTTGTTCATAATTAGCATTACGAGTTCAAATGTACTAATATTTTATTATGCAATTCTTATTGTTATAATTAAGCGTGGAAATATTACTTAATTGCTACTGAAGTTTTCTATTAGACTATTAACAAGAATATTTTATAATGCTTTGTTATAAAACTATCTAACTATCCCGATGCTCTCATATGCATAGCGAACCTTTAGGTGTGTCTGAGGGGATGTTTGGCCCCTTCGATTGGTCTGGCAACTTACAACAAATATTGAAATAGTTCACCGAGTATCATATATAAATATCAAGCTTTAGAAAATAAGAAAAGTTGCATGACTTTTTTGGAAGCTTTTAAGCGTCTGTTAAAAGTTACCGCCAATGGAACATGCCTGGTAGTACCAATTATGTATTTTTAACGATGTGTTTTGAAACATACGTAAAAATCAACCTTTAGAATTTGAGAAAAAATAGTACTGTTTTTACCGACCTTTAACACCTGTTACCTGCAAATTGGCCGAAGGGACAGGCTAGCTGATATGAACGCACTCAAAGTTTATATGCTAGTACTACCTTATCCTATATATTTTATTTGTTAGAAAATAAGTAACATCTGGGGACCCTGGGATCTTGTTATATTATGCTTCATTCGGGTAGACGAAATCTAAAGGAAGTTTGTGATAAATAAAAACATGCACCGTTACAGAATATGTTTCCTTTTTTACAATTATACAGCTTTTACAACGGGAATTCGAACTGGAATTGGGACAATTTATGAATCCTTGTGGTCTTCGGTCTCATTCCATCTGGGAAGTATACTAGTAGAAATTGAACTCTCTAGAACCTTTTAAATAAGGAAAATGATTGATTGCTTTGATGCATTAGCTTTTTATATGAAATTATTAATTATATAAATCACTTCTTTCATGAAATATCTCCAACTCCGTCTATAGCAAGAGTTTATTTTTGTTTTATTTATATAATATTTTTTATGTATATATTCAACTTATAGAATAAAATTCTCTTTTGTATTATTTTGGGCATCTTTATTTCGGTTTAAGTCTTTTTTTTTTAGTTGTTTGAAGAAAATTTTCTTTTTCATTTTTTAAATAAGAAAGGAGGAATGGGGGAGAGACTGAACGAAGCCGAAATAAAGCAACATTGAATGACAGAGCTTTGCTGCCAGAAGGCATTTAATTTAAACATTTTCGCGTTGTGTTTGTTCTGATTTCATCTGCAGTTTCCCTAGTAAAGCCAAAGACGCTTTTGTTTCATCAAAATATTTGAAAAGAAAACAGGAGATTGTTGCACTTTTCTGACAGAGAAGTAAGCATTTTTCCTAGCATTTAGCCTCAAAGCACACAAAAAAATTCCAAATGCTTTTTTATCGTATGTTTTTGATACTTTGATGGGTTTTGATGAAGTTTTTCGAAAATCTGTATTTAATTTTGAAATGGTTTTTTCAATTCCTACTATATTAAATCACACTCTCCCTATATATCTGTATTTATATACAGAGTGTCCTTGAACTTTGCGAGTAGTATATAGCAAACACTATACAACGAATTACATGAAATTTGGGTAATGAAGAATGAATTGATGGAAATTTTATCGAGGGGAGGAAAACAATGAGTTTCAAAAACTACCCCTATGTGGCGTATCATAGGTTTATTGAGGACATTTAAATAATTCACTGAAATTTTTAAGGCAAGATCAATGTACTGTCCACTGTTGTCTGTTACCGCCTGGAAGAGCAAAATTGTATGTTCGACTGTTGAAAGAAGCATAAACTGGAGAATGTTACGCACGTGAAGTTCAAGGTTTTCTTAAGATCGGCTAGAGATGTGAAGAGATCAAGGCAGCCCATGGCTTTAAGGTATCCTCAGAGCCAAAAGTCGCAAGGATTCAAGTTGGGGAATCTGGGAGGCCAAGCTTCTGGAAATTGCCGGCTGATGATTCTGTTGTCACCTAAATGGTGGCGGAATACTTGTTTCACACAACGGGCGATGTGTGGAGGAGCATCATTCTGCATAAACACTGTGGCTGTGTTACAACTTCCTGCCTGAAGAGCCCGAATAACGGATAATGAACTAATAATGAAGAAAGTGACCAATGACGGTGTATGCTTGCGAACGTAACTCCAAATTTCCTATTCATGTTTGTTGGTCCTTGACTAATGAAAGGACCTTTTCGTAAGCGTTTCAAAGATCAAAATTTCCGCAAAGCTTCGGTAACAGTCTCCGTTTTGGTACAACAATTTCCCCAGTAAAGCAAATTCATGGGGAGTCAACGACATTTTCCTTGACTTAGAAACGAGTAACTGCGGTTCTCCTCACACATCTTTATATACCGTGGGTTGCTTTGAGCGCACAGGATTACTATGGTTACGACGCCGTCCAGTGGAGGTTATTGAAACACATTGTTGTTGTTTTTCCTCGATCAAATTCCCGTCATTTCATTTTGCCATTATCCACTTTTCATGCAATTCCGCTGTATAGTTTTTGCAACATACTGCTTGCAAATTTTAATTTTAATTATGGACACCCGGTATATATCTTGTTCAAATTTTCCATCGTTAATAAAATAATTTTTATTCATCCACTCCAATTCAAATACATTTTTTTAAATTTGTAGAAGATGACACTTAACGTTAATGCAGTTTTTCAAATATTAATTCATTAATTCTGTTTAATTAATGAATAAATAGTAACAACCAAAAATAATAGTCCAAAACCATATATAAAAAGGAAAATCGCTCGTTGTGTCCTTATAGCGCAATGGATCACGCGTTGAAATTCTAATCCAAAAATCATGGGTTCAAATCCCACTTGGAATGGCCTAATTTCTGAAAATGTGATTTATTTTTAATATTATATTTTATTGAAATATTTAAATTGATGTTAATTCAGTTTTTTTCAAATATTATTATTTTAATTAAATTAAAAAATGAGTAAATAGTATCAAACAAAACTAATAGTGCAACACCATATATAGAAAGAAAATGGAAAATTGCAAAGAAAAACCGCTTTCTACTTCGCCACTTAATATTGTGGTTCTGTCATATGTATAAATATATTTATATTAATGGAATTTTTTTTTAAAAAAAGTAACAAAAAAATAATCTTTTTTTTTTTTTTTTTGACCTAAGTAGGAATTTATTTAGAATTTTTTTTTATATTACTTGTTGTTTTGCACAACTTACCAAACAAGTAGAAATCAGAGATCTAAATATATATATTTCCTATAATGTATGTTTAAGATTTGATATTTCGTATTCCTTAAGAGATATAAACAATGAAATTGAAATTAAGGTTCCATCCTACATACATTCGATCGATACCATCATACAACTCACATTTATGAATAGTTATATAAAACAATGTAAAAAGTCATTAAGTTTTAAAAAACATCTTTGGGAAATTTAATGAAAGATAACTAAAGTGAATATATCTTATAGGTATCACGTAAATAATTCATAAGTGTCTTAATTATTAGTTCGTCTCGTAATAGAAGTTTTGTAGGCGTAAGTAAAAATTTGAGGCTGGTACACACACACAAACTTTTACATAAGATAAAAAAGATATTAATTGTTTTTCAGGTACAATGTTAATTTCATTCAAATTTAATCAACCATGTTATAAGTACACATTTATAGTTAATCAAACCAGTGATGTATTTGTGGATATAATTAGTAAAGTGAATTAAGCTAATAACTCATATACTGTAATGTAAATAAATTTTTCTATAACTGTGAAGTTATTTGGATATGATATGAACCATTGAAAATTATATATAAATGATTTCATCATTTTTTTAATATTTCAAGCTGCATTCAATAAAATTTCAAAGCATTAATTTTTTTTTCAAAAAAGTTCATACTTTCGGTTTTTGTTCCACAGACACTTTTTTTTAGATATTATAAAAATTAAAATTGTTCCTTTATTGGTCAAAATTATATTGGGCTTTATTCTAAATTTCTTTCAAAAAACAGCAGTTTACTTGATTTTTTTAAGAGCAATCTTATTAAGAACTGATTTGTGCGCAAGCTTTAAGATCTAGTACAGTTATGTATGAAACAATGCTTCATTCATCAAAATGGAACATTTACTTTCTACCAAAAGGAAGCATTGTTATACTATTTCACGAATTCATTTATTTACTTCATCTTGAAAAAGTTTACTTGATGCACTCGGAGGTCAGTTATTCTTCGTATAAAATTTTGATATCATAGTAAGCAATTAGAAAGAGAGATAAAACTATGTTATATAATATAAATTCGTAATGTGTTGATAAACCAACATTCACAAAAACTTCACGTTTATGTATGAGCAGTGCGACGTTAATATTCAATCAATCAATCACGTTTACGTTTCTAAGAGCAAAAGGATCTTACAGTTTCTTTTCTAGCTGGGAATCTTTGATCAAAGTTGTTTGTTTTGGTGCGTGTAACCACATTTCTTAGTTTCCATTCTACGTCTAGAAACACTCTGTGTGTATACATTGTATCCGGAATACTCCGATATTAAATTCGCTAAATCTGATTAAATTTGAATATATACTCCAAATCCCATACATTGCTGGATTGAAATCCTTCTTCTCCTGTTGTATCTTTCCAGAGAAATCATTTCAAGGTTAAGGAGCTCACATTATATTCAAATCTGTCTTACACTATGGTTGACGAAAATGAAACACCTATTTTCATCCTTTTGATCATTTGGATCACATTATTCGGTAATATGAAGTAATTAGAGGAGATTAATGATGATGATGGTTCCTTCTGTAATTTAGCGATGAGAGGCTAAGGATTTTCATAGTTCTGATTCAAGGTAATGGTAGAAAATAGATATGTTTATAATGAGGAGCATAGTTGTGTGTGTGAATCAATTTAATACGTCAAGTTTTGTCTTCATTGAGGTCATAAATTATACTGTTTTAAAAATCGACGAAGCTACAAAGGGTTTTCAAAAACGTAATATATTGTTTTTGGAAGATAATTTAAAGTATAAGATATATTTCTAATGGGTAAAAATAATTTTCTTGATATAGTGCTGTCATTAATACTTTTCGTTGAGATATCTATAATTTATCCGAAATTACTCATGATCCCGAGAGTTGCAAGAACTGAATGTTGTTTGCATCAATTGATTTTTTTGTTAAAATAATTATTTAATTTGAAACATAAGAATTTTCGATACAGACAATAATTTTGTTTAATTAATTTATTTACAAAAACCATCATGCTCCACGTACAGATGTAAGGCGAAACAGCTTTATTGAATTTAAATCTCAAAAAAAAAAAGAAAACTGTTATGATAAAAATATAAAATGAAAATAAAGGAGGACAATACAAACATAAAGAAGAGATGGAAAGTACCTATAAAACTTTAAAAACCTATACAGTAATCAAAATTACTTAAGGCATTAATGTTTTCAGAACAATTGACCAACAAAGGCAAAACAAGCGGCTAGGAAATACATAAATATTTCAACTCCTTTTTAAAATTTTCTCGTTTATAAAAATATAGGTCACAATACAGCAATAATGTTCCACGGTTTCAACATCTTGATCACATGAGCAAGTATCACTTTCATATAAATTAAACCTAGATAAATAGCTGTTAAAATTTACATGTCCTGTAAGAATGTCGGATAACTTTAAATCAGTAAAATACTCCTAGCATTTTGGCTTATGATAAACGGTCGGAAAAAAACATTTTAGTCCATAAATCTATAGTTGAGGCCAAAATATCAGGGTTTCAGGACGAAAAAAGTTCTTGCCGAAGCTAAATGCTTCCAGTGGGACAACGGCATAGATATCGAAAAGTCTACATCCTGGATAGTTGTCTCTTTGGCCAACTTCTCCGCTCTATCGTTGCCGAGATTTCTGTTATGGCCCCAAACGTAAGAAAAATGTGTGTGTGGATTCCACTGTCTTCAAGGCTGTACATGATAGACTGAACCCCAATAACAAGATTTTCTGTAGAAATTATATTCCGCAAAGTATGGAGTGAGGAAAGCGAGTCAGTGCAAGACTCTGTCCGCCCTACAAGCTGAATGCAGTGTAGTTCGGCTTGAAAAAAAAAGCATTCATCTCTTAATCGATGTTGGAAAGTAACTTTTTCCTACTCCTTTCTCGTAAATCCCAAAAGCAAGACCTGCCTTCGCATTTAATTCACTCTCATCTGTGAAACAAATAGTTTTATATTCTTGAAAGCCTTCATTTGTTTAAGCAACATTATACAAGAATTGAACTGGAAATATTCATTGTAGAATAAAAGGAGCTTATTATGAAATAATGTACTGAAATATTAAATAAATTGGGCAACTGTGTAAATAATTAAGAGAATAACCTTTTTTATGGTAGAATTATTTTATAACCTCGTAAGATAATTAGCATTAGATAAAAAGCACTAATAATGGGAAAATCAATGCTCTATTTGTGCTATAAAATATTTTTATATGGTTTATGGCTTACACCTATTTAAATCTTACAAATAAGCTAAATGTTTGTGATGATAACTTGATCATAAATTCAGTTTTATTGTTTTGAAAAGTCTAAGTAGATCTAACATTTTTTTCAATGTTTCATTATTGTAAGCATTTTTTTAGACATTTTTCGGGATATGAAGAAGAAATTAATGAGAAAAAAATCACGACACCAACAATTATAACTGAAGGAAATTTGTGATAAAATTAAGAGAAATACCAAAAATGAAATATGTCTACAAAATAAATTATAGGTTGGAACCTATTACAAAGGTACGCTATTGATAAATAAATTTCTCTCTAAAGTAATTATTGGCATTATGGTAATTACTCACCATAATGCCAACACCCCTTTCTTGAGAGTATGTGAAATATTTATGTGCCCTGAATTCATGTGATTTTAAAGTATTTTTAATATCATCTTTGCAGAGCTAAGCCATTTTCCTTCAAAATTTTGTAGTTGTAGTTATAAATGCAATTATAAATTGTAAAAAAAGTTTAATAAACATTCGTAAATATTTTTATTACATATAAATCGGTGGCCAAATTTATCGTTACAAACATAAATTTCCTAGTGTTTCAAAAAACCTATCACTATTTCTTTAAACATGCTATGTATAAAGTGAACAAAAGAAAGCATCATATCCTAATTTTGTGAGTTTTGACTGATAAAAAGAAATTTAACAGTTGAGCGAAAAAGATTTATACCATTTTCACATTAGAAATTTAAATTTAGGGTTTACACTTGCGTATAGCACTTTGATAAGCACAAAATTTGTGTTAGTTGTTGTGTTGTGTTTTGTTAAAATGATTTCCCCCAACCATTTATATGATGATTTGAGATAGATAGTCGTTAAGTGGATTGAGGGTGGGATGTCTCAAGCAGAAGTAGCCCGAAATCTAAACGTTTCTCAAATGGTGATATCCAGACTGTGGATACAATATCAAACAACAAGTACTGTTGTTAGAAGACCTGGATGAATGCCGCGCACATGGTTTAGCCATTGGGGGATTGGCGCATGCCCTAGGAATCCGGGACCCAGATAAGATCGACTTAACAAGATTTTCTGGTTATAAATTTCTATCCTCTGTGATATCCCCTCCATTGGGGATATCCTATCATCAACATCATCCACGCGACCTATGTCTGAGGGAATGAAAGATTAACCACTAAACTCTGCCATAATAAAATCAGTTTATTATTATCTTAATTTATATACAATACAACAACACTAGAATAGGAGACAAGATCAAGAGTGAAACGACGCAAACCGTAATACTGATAAATAACGCAATTAACCACTGAATCTATCTTTATAGATTATTTCCGAAATAACAACCGCTGTATTCTTAAAGCTTAAACATACAAGCTTACCGCTATTTCCTTGGCCAACAGCTACGGTCCTTAAATCATCAATTTTATTCTTCCATCTGACTTGATTTTGCCAAGGCAATGCTCTTCTGGTCTTTTACCCACTTTTGCTTATCTTCACGCACTATTAGACTGACTCACAGAATTCCTAGCATGCACTAACTCTCTTCCCTAGATTTTTAACTCACTTCACTTAGCTCACTTAGCACTCTGCACTTCACCTAGTGCTCCTCTCCTCGCGAAAATACTAACGCTCCAATATATATGATTCCTAATCTGCATAATCGTGCTTTCTTCTTGGGTTGGTTGAAAAGAATTGTCACTCTGGCCCCAAAAAAGTCCCGGGTTAATATAAGTAATTACGATAAAGCCCCATAACACCTCCAATTCCAAAGGGACTACAGATCTTTTGTGCCCAGGGCCCTAAATGAGCTTAAATCGGCACTGACCTGGAGAGGGCCCATCAAAAGCTTTGCAACACTTACCAAACATTGATAATTGACAATAGATGCATGTCGTCTCAGAGACATGACAGTTAAGAAGCTTACTCAGGATTTTGCTTCTTCCACTGAAAAGACAATTTCGAAACCAACTGTTTATATAGGCTTAGCTAAGAAGGCTCTTTATGCCCGACGATCAGTGGTATGTGCCTCTCTTAAAACCCATCACAGGAAAGAGCTCGTCCTTTATGGAGCTAAGAAAATGAGTCTAGGGGAGAGTGGGGCCGTGTACTTTTAACTGTCGAGTCCAGGTTTAGTATCAGTATTTTCTTCAAATTTTCATTTGGAGAGAATTTGAGACTCGCTGCCGTTTTTCTAACGTAAGAGAATCTGATCAATTTAGTGCGATGGGAATTCTTGTTTGGGGAGGCCTTATGCTAGTTAGCCGTACACCGGTACTTATTTTTGATGCGGGTTCTGTTACTGCACAGCGATATAAAGATAAAATTCTTGGAAACTCGTATGAGAGGTTTCCGAAGAGCATGTGACGAATCTGTACGGAACCTTTCCACTAATATTCTTAGGCTTCTTTTTGGGGATTATAAATTCGCGTATATTTCCAATCAACTCAGAAAAGTGAACGGGATATGCAAAGTAGATAGGGTATTTAAGTAGAGCGTTGTAAGCTAGCAAAGATGAAGGCTATTGAGCCAGCGACAGTAGCCTAAAATTTGGAGGATTCAATTGGATTGCGATATTGAAGAGTTACGGTTATTAATCTACGAAGGAATCTTTTGAAGGTACCTAAGTATTGGCAGTTGATATAATATAGTTTATTATCGCTTAAAACAATCGCTAGTTTAATAAAATTAGTTTAAGTTAATGAAAGCTAATAATTCGAGTTACGTGTATTTCTCGGACCTCCTATTTCGGTAGACCTTATTTGATTTTACACGTAATTATTGATTAATTTCATAATTCGTAATTTAATTTAATATTAAAGGTAAATCCCTTTTGTTTGCCGTAACATAGAAATATTATATGTTATTAGAGTTTCTGATTTTTGAATCAAGATAATAAAGACAAGTTATTATTATACAAATGGCTCTTAGTGATTCTTTGCCTCAAATTAATCTTGGTGTCCAGGGTGGAACCCAGGGGGATTCCCACAAACACTTCGTCAAGATTTTATTTTTATGGACAATAATGTGATATGCCGCACAGAGATAATCCTGTCAAAGACTCCATTGAAGAAGATGGTTTTTGCCGGATAGAATGGCTAGCATAATCTCCAAACCTAAATCCTAACCAACATGTTTGGGTTGCCTTTGGAAGATCCATTGTTTGACGTTGGTACCCTCTAAACATGCGAAAGACGTTAAAATCTGTGTTTATACAAGGGTGGGTATAGTTACCGCAAGAAACAATTAACAGTCTAATTTGTAATACGAGAGTTCATTGGGAGGCCTGTATTGCATCAAAGTTGGCAACATTACTTGTTAGCCATCCAATTTAGTAATTATTTGACATATTTTGACAATTTTCGATCTAATTTGCATATTACTAGAAGTAACTCTCATTAAGATTTTATTTTTAGCACAATTATTCTCAGAGTACGAGGAACGTATGTACATAAATTTATCCCAATTAAAAAACTATATGCAAAGATATTGCCCTTTTGTGTTTGTAACCTTAATTTTGGACCTTTATAAATATCGTTTTTGTTTTTGGCGCACACACACACTCATTCTTTAAAACATCTTGGTAAGTAACAAATAAATACATTTTTTAAAAAAATAATACGCTCAGGTCTTTAAAAATTAAACAAGAAAATGCCATTTTTCCTCCTTTTTACTGAAAAAAGGCTCAGATGTATATAAAATAAAAAAATGTTAGCAAATCATATAATTCAAGAGAATATTATTTACACAAGACATAACAAACAAAATATAACAAACAAAAAAATTAAATTAGAAACATTGTTAAGGTCAATTCGAGTTCCTATGAGCAATATTTATTTTCTTTTTTAAGAACTTGAGAAATCTTATATCATTTTTGACGGTATCCTCCCTTACCTGTAAAAACGAATATATGTTTCATTCGAAAGGTCGACATTTGCCGTAATCCTGTACACATGGGAAATGAATTCTTAACTGAAATGCCTAGTCTATTTGGCAGAAATTGCAAAATTGATATTTTCAACATATACCCAAAATATGTTTGGGAAGTATAAAAATTTAGATATGCTGGGATTTGGAAAAGACGGCAAATTTTACACTTCAAAATCCCTGTAGGTTTTCAATCAAATTTCGTGGTAGGACCCCGCCATTGGTATAAATTCCTGATTTCGGTTTCCTTATCTGTAAACATTTTACGTGGCTTAAACTTCTTGACTGAAATATTAAATGAAATATTTCATACATAAATATATGGTATCCCCCTATCTATATATGTATGTACTAACTGAAACGTTTGCTCTTCGTATGTGGGTGAATTTTTAAAATGAAACTTATAATTATTTCGAGCTACCTTGAATATATTTTTTAATTAAGATTCAAGTATATAAGAAGGAATATTGAAAAATTTAAAATACTTTATGACCTGGTTAAGTAATTTTCTACAAAAGTTTCAATGAATTTATAGAAGAATGTTTTTACAATATGATTCGAAAACATGTATTTAATTCTACTACAAACGAATAAATATGAAGATCTTTCGTTAGACTGAACTGAGTGATGAAATATACTCCCAATCCATCCGAAGCGCTTAGCCCTGAGTACCAGGGAGAAATAAAAGACCCTAACTTGTGCGGGCTCACTGATATGTGTAATTAAAAATTTATATAAAATCCACTAACTTATATTTTACCTCTGTTCTTTTCCTAAAAGAAGATGAAATGTTCGCGATCCGCATTCTCTTAAAATTCCATATTCAGTGATTGATGAGTATGTGGGTGAAATGTTTTAAGAATAAGAAATTCGAAATGGATACGTTTTAGAACCATTTATAAAACTTACTTAATTATTTTACTTGCCCCATTCACAGTAGTTAGGTAACAACCTGTCGACCGTATTTTATTTGCATGCATTTTTAATTCATTTCATGACATTGTTAGTATTAGTGTTTTTGAGAGATACCGTTTGTGTCCACGGTACTGAAATACTTCTCACCCAGAATTTTCATTATGATGGAAGCGGGAATTTTTCATTGAAGGAAGGAATTTAGATTCTAACAGGATTGATAAAGAACAGGGATTGATAAGAAACAGGGATTTGCAAGGCAATACACGATTTGTTGTTTGAGAAAATGAAAATGAAAAGACAATCAAAAAACAGCCGATATTTTCTCTGCCCTTATTGCATTGTAAAACTTAGTATTACACCATGCTTTAAATTCGTAGAGCATGTATATATATGCACACAAACACACAGAAATCTCATTCGTTTGAAATGGGGGTAAGAATATGAAATTTTCTAGTAAATATGAGAGAAACTCTTCAAATGTATGTTCCTTTAAGACCCAACCCGCAGGATCGTGCGGGTTAGATATTCTTCTACGTTTTTGCTTCTGGAATAGCCGTAAGTAAGAAAATCGTGAATATAATTATTGAGCCGGTTGGCAGAAAGTGTAAAGTTTTACTTTTCATCAACAGACGATGGTTGAGGTCCATGTTTTACTTTCAGCTGGCAAATATAGCTTTGTTTCCAAATACAAAGAAAACACTTCATTTACCTGTCGTAAAAAGATATTTATCAATATATTTCTAACTGCTTCGATACAAATTTTTGTATTAATGTATAAATAAAAAAAATTGATAGAAATATGAATGGTAAAATAGAAAAAAATATTGATTATACTCTAATGTGGCTTCTAGAGCTCGAGATTTCGTTACTAGAGTCACTGCAGCTGTAAAGGTAAGTACTTACCATGCTAATTTTCTTTTCTGTTTCAATAATTTTGATGAAAGCCTACATAAAAGTGAAGTATATAGTTATATAATTAATACCAAATTTTCTTGGGGGTTGCCATAGATGAGTCCTTTTTTTTTTCTTTCTCCCTCTCTTTTTTGCATTTAATTTTTAACCAAAATCTTTTTCAGGTGTCTAAAAGGGGAAGAATTCTCACAGAAGAAGATATTTTGCAATTGATGAAAAAATCAGATTGAACATAAATCAGAACTTAGTGATCTCGCAGTTGATGACAATGCTGTGAATAAAACATTTGAATCGCGTATACTAGAAGGAGAATCAATTTCAGATGAGAGCAATGAAGAAAAACACATCAAAATTTTTGAAATAGAAAGACAATTTTGGATCATTTCTTACCATAAAAGTCGCTTGAACACATACGTTACATTGATTTAGCTGTTGCAAATTCTTGGTTTCTGTGCAAACAAGATGTAGTATCAAATAAAATTCCACTAAAAATTAAAATGGATCGCTTAAAATTTAAGTTAGAGATAGTTGAAGCGTTATCAGCCTCTCCACCTACTACCAAAAGTACTTTAACTGATGATGAAGATAACAGTGCTGTAATTCCACTCGCAAAAAGATCGAAGCGTTATAATCTACATGCTCTACATGCCATGGCTTTTATTCTGGCCATACTAGGATAAAAGGATTGACATGTATAGCCATTTTCGATGTGTGGATGATATTTCAAGGTCTCACAAATACAGATTTGAAAACTAACTTTTTACAATAAATAAATAATGAATTAACAAAAGAGTTCATTATATAATATATCAATAATTTTCTTGTTTGTAACAATTCTAGTTGAATTAAGATTGTTTTTTCTGTCAAATTAGAGCTAAAAATGCATAACTCGTAAAATTTCATGGATGACCTGTTTCACAGATAACGCACAACCCGCACGATCTTGAAGGTACCGTCTACGTTCCAGGAGGGTAGCGGAAATTTTTTAATTATTTTTCACAATGTCATTGGGGTCCATATAGTATTAATAAACAGAATAATTTAATATTTAAAGATAAAAATAATTCGGGTCTTAAAAGGATATTGAACATTCTTCATAGCCTGCAGTGTGTACTTATAAAAAGTAAACATTTAGGAAGTTTTGTGTTCCACAATTATAAAATAAAAATTAGTGTAAAAACTTTGAAATTAAAAATTAAAATAAAATTCTTTCATTTTCGCATTCTTTTAAGTACTATGCTTAGTTACATGCAATAAAAAATGTACCCTTTTTTTAAACATTTTGGGCAAAAATAAATTGACTGCTTATTGGGTTACATTTACTTTTCCAAGATAGCTTAGGGCTATTTCCTAAAGTTATTCTAGCGAATATATTAAGAGTAGAATTTCAGTTTTCTGCTAGGTTTAAATTAACAGGACTATTCAATGTTCTTAGAAGAGTTCCGAATGTTACATTAATTTTATAAGCGCGAGAGATTAATTGCCTGTTCTCCTTTAATGACCAATTAGGATTACCCTAACTTGAATTTATTTGGAATGTGTTCAATCTAGATTAAGAATAATTTTCTAGTTGGCAACTTAACTTAGTTTCAATTTGCATTTGCTTCTAACTTCTGTTACTTTTCAGTTATTCCATTCACTCTATTTGTTGAGATCTATTTATGTTACATCCATCACGCTAAGAACATGAAATGAATTAATTAAATATAAATGAGTATTAATTTTCTTTCCATTTAATGTATGGGCCTGATTAATTGTGAATTATTTAAATTACTTAATATAAGTTTTTAAAATCTAAATAAATCTTGATAAATATTCTGTCGTGATTATGTATTGATTAAATAAACCATAATTAAATATTTATCTTTTTATATTATTGTTAATAATTAAAAATACAATGGTTTTTTTATATAAATACTTTTATTACATATTGAAGAGTGACAAGAGAAACAAAGACATCGTCCCTCTCTTTGGAAACTGTTTTTTTAAATATAATATCATATTTAATTCACAGGCAAATGGTTCCACCATTTTAATGTTTGAAATTTCATGAGATGGGAGAGGTTTCTCCCTACGCGAATCTAGTCAAATTTTGTATTTTTCTTCTCCTTTTAGCCCTTTATTTTTAGTTAAAATTCTTTATTAACGGCGAAATACCTGAAGATTTTGGTATAAATTATTCTAAATATCAATACAGTCTATTAAATCATTGCTTATGTCTTACGTGGTATTTTTCTCTTACCATTGCTAATGTCTTCCATGACATTTTTCTCTTTGATACATTCTATTTAAGGTATTCTACTACGCTCGGAACCGTGATTTTAAAAAAGCGTACAAACGAATATTTTTTTAATATTCAGTGTGTCTTAGATTAGAATACATAGATAAAAAAATTTTAAAATATAATTATAATAAAAAATTATTTAAAGGCAATATTTTGGCAAAAAAATTATTAGAATTACCTATTTTCAAAACATTCTCCTTTCATGGAGAATGCTTTTATAATAATAATATTTTGCCTTCATAAAAAGCGCAGACCTGTGTACAAAGCCCGAAATAGGATTTTTGAATTATATAGCTTAGAAGGAGATTTATCCATATTTTAGTATATCAAAGTGAAGAAAATTTGACGAAAAAAACACCGGTAATTAATTCAATTGGTAATAACTCTAAAAATAATGCGATTTTTTCAAAATTCTTAGTCCATGCTCTCCAGAGAAACATTAGCTATACATAAGAAACATATTATTGTTATAGAAGTAGTTTTTGTCAAAGGAGAATGTTTTGAAAATAGGCAATTCTAAGTTCATTTTTTGCCAAAATATTGCAGTTAAATAAATTTTTATTTTAATAGTATTCTTAAAACAGTGTATTCTAATCTAAATGTCAGTAATTATTCAAATAAATATTCATTAGTAGGCTTTTGCAAAATTATGGTTTCGAATGTAATCGTATACCTTAAAAAAATTAATCATAATGGGGTTTTTTCCCTGCTATTGTATTTCCAAAAAAAATTTGTGTGTTTCTCTTTTAATAAGGGAAAGAAATGGAAGAAAATTAGAAAAAAGAAATTTTAAGGATGGAGTTATAGAAATCACTAGAAAGTGCCAACTTCAAGAGAGTAAGGAAAGATTGATTGATTGATTGAATATTAACGTCGCACTGTTCAGCTACACGAGGGCTTTTGGCGACGGACCACGTAAATTTGAACCATGGTCAAGTGACGTGGACGACACCTGAGCTGGCACCCCCCTCTCCTAACTACCACACCACACCAGCGGGAGGACGTTTCAGCTCTCGACAGATTTAACGTGCATCGCTGCCCTACACGGCGGGTCTTTAGTGGTACTGGGCTCGAACCCGTGACAAAGCAAGCCACGGTCCGCTACCTATACCACTCGGCTACCGCGGCCACGAGAGTAAGGAAAGATAAATAAGGTTAAATTTTGACTATAATACAACTGAACATATATTGTTTAATTCTGTCATTAAGTAAATTTGATGTTGTTGAGATTATTGTTGACATATTCAAAAAAAAGAGCAGTATAAGCAATTATTTTTCAGTTAAGTGAATTATAAAAAGGGATAAGCAAGAGTTTAATCTAATCCTAATTTCCGTTAAAATTTAGCTTCCGTTGTAAATTGTGCGAAATACATGTTCCCTTATTATTGTATATTTTAGCTTTTATTGTTTCGATTGAGCTTCATTTTCTATTTCAGGTAATTAATGCAATTATTTTTATTTCAAAGAAATTTCAAGTTAAAATCTAAGTGAAGCCTTAAAGATTGTTGCATAGATCGGGGTTCGTGGATTTTTATATCAGTTTCAAAAAGCAGAACAGTTTCAAAAAAAATTGGATTTTTATGATTGATTTAATTTTAATTTGATTCTAAAGATGAAATTTACTGTAGATAAACAATCCGTAAGGTAAATATAGCATCAAAATTCGCAAAATAAATATCAGAAGGTCTTCCCCCTTTCTACAGTACTCAGTTATCAATTTCTAAAAATACAACAACGTAATGATAAAGATTATTCGCAAGCATTAGTTCGATCGTAGCAAATGAAGTCTTTTTAACAGCTGAAGTTATACTGACTCTCAGCTTTAGGGAGCGGTTGCTGTTTTTAGACTGCGTGGCTATCTTCAAGCGCATTATCGAAATATCTGCATACGACATAAACCGTAATCTTAATAAATTTCTTCAGAAAATTCCAGAGGCATCCATATAGTTGCCAACTCACTAAAATGGTTTCTAAGTCACATAAAATTATACCAATTTGGCCAACTTGGTTCCCATTGATTAGCCATTATAATGTAAGGAACAGTGTTGTTTGCTAATAATACAATTTTTATTTTAAAATTAATACAACAGAAGGTAATATTAATATATTAAGCATTCAGATATACATTATTTACACTATTTTAAACATTAATTAGTACAATTCATAACAATATTATTTTTCAAGCTCATTTATAACTAATATTCTTGTTACAATTTTATTGCTCATATAACTCCCTTTTTTCTCGGAAAAATACGAGAATGTACACATTTTTTAGAACGCATACTTTATATATATATATTCCCAAATAATTTTTGTAACTCTCCTAATTGCATTTCGTAGGTGTCTTAAAAAATAATGTACTTACAGCATTGATTAATTTATTGTAATTGTATACATAAATCACATAAAAGATTTTAAATGTATAAAAATAAAAATGAAATATCCAGCGTATAAACTTCCCAAACAATGAGGTGCTGCGGTAGCCCAGTGGTCTAGGTATCGGATCATGGCATACATGTCATGAGTTCGAGCCCAGTACCTCTAAAGACCCGCCGTGTAGAACAGCGATGCACGTCAAATCTGTCGAGAGATAAAAAGTCCTCCCATTGGTGTGGTGCAGTAGTTAGGAGAGGGGGTTCCAGCTCAGGTGTCATCCACGTCACTTGACCATGGTTCAAAATTACGTGGTCCGTCGCCAAAAGCCATTGTGTAGCTTAACAGTGCGACTTTAATATTCACTCCCAAACTATGAGATTAAAAAATTTTTATAACTTTTTTCCAATTGAATATATAAAGATTATTTAATTTACATTAAATTTAAGTAAAATCTTCAATTTTTATGTTTTTTATATTGCGGAAAATTTTTTTAGTCCTATTCGTTCACACCTCCTTAAGTGCCAACCGGCGTATTCGTTTTGCTCAACCACTGTGTTATGTGCCCCGGACGTATATATCCATCCTTCCGAAATACGATTCCTTTCTTTTCGCTGCTATCAGTTTAACTATCCCGAAGGCTTTGGGATTGAATAAAATGACTCTGTCAGTATAATGCCCTATGTATTTGATACTTAATTTATAAATACTAAATTAAGAACAAGTTTAATAATTACTAGTAACCAACACGAACTTTTCTTCCAGAAGAAATTTTTCAAAGCAGTAATATAATACATAAAAGTAACTTATTAAAAATATCTATTAGTCAAAAGCAACATATTCAAAATTTAATACTTGTCTTGATAATTTGTCTGTTTCATAATTAAGGTTATATTGTAATTAAGCTTCAAAATATACGTACATTATCATTGTATTTAATTCTTAGTTATTTTTAGAAGTGGAGAAGGATGATGAAAATTGTATTGAAAACTACGTTGAAAATACTGAAAGTTTGAGAAGCATTAGATCTAACGATAATTTTTTTGCAAATGTTTTTTTAATGTCAGAAATATTCGAGCGTTTTTGATAATAATTATCTAATAATATATGGTATTAACTTAATATCAAAACCTATTTAAATGATAATAAATACATAAATGATTGTTCTAAGATTTTTAAATAAACTAGTAGTATAAAAAAAATATTTTAAGTCAATTCCTACTTAGATCAACAAAGAAAAATTTTATTTTAGCTCAGTTTTATTAAATAGTTACAATTAATATAATATGCATATATATATGACAGAATCACAACATTAAGTGGTAACTAATTTTTATTAATTTTCATTTCAGTATCGTGTTGCCATCCAAAATAATCGTGTATATAAAATTTCAGTTCAGCTAATTGCCTTAAAACGTAAGAAAAAACCTTTTCAAGCGTTGACACAAGTCCCTAAAAGGGTCGCTAAGTCATCAAAAATTATGCCAACGTGGCTGTATTTGTAATTCTTTAAATAGTTAGTTTTAATCACTTACTTTTCAGTAAATATAATTAAATTATTGTATTGTCATACAAAATAACCATGTATATAAAATTTCAGCTCAATTGAGTGCTTTAAAATGTATTTTATTAACGTTTGAAAATTCCACGTAGATAAATAAATAAATAAAGAGTGTGAGCTAATAGTAGGAATTGAAAAATATCTTAAATTTTCGGTAAAGCTTTTATTAAATTATTCAGATTCAAAAAAATAAAAGATTAAATTAAAATTTTGATAATTTTTGAAGCATTATTTATCAATTCAAACTTTAACTCGAGAGAAATGTTACAGTTCCCAAACTTCAAAGTAGTAATACTCAATACCCTCATCACAGTCGTAATCTAATTCCCCAAGTGGCTTGTCGCTTCTGAATTGCAGTGGAATCTTCTATAACATTCGGCGCGCTAGTCTATTAAATTATTATCAATAACTGACGATCGCATGATCATGGGTTGCAATTCTAGCGTTTCAATTTCAACCTAAATACCCTCTAGTGAGAGCTTAAATCGAAGGATTGGATTCTATCCATATACGATTGCAACGATAGTATCTGAGTGATTTCAAAGGAATCCTCTTATGCGACGTGGTCTTTCAATTTGGCATTAAGTTAGCATGTCTGTTTCAGTAAGCCAGTATATTACCTTTGCTCCAAGAATACAATTGCATTATAAAATCCTTTGTTTCTAGGATTTGCAGATAATGCATTTAGATTGGTATGTTATTTCTAATTTAAAAGTAAACGACAACAAAATAATTAAGTATTAAGATGCCAAAATTAAAAATTAATATTATTAAATAATAAGAATTTAATTTAAGGTATGTGACTACCTTCTCGGAGCCCTTTTTTTTAAATATATAAATTTTCAGCTAAATAAACACTTCTTTATTTGAAATAGGGCTTAAAACTAGAAATTCAAGCACAATTTCCACAAAATTAAAAATAATTTTGGATATATTGGGAATTTTTTGAGTGAATCCTTATTGAAAAATTACACTTACGGTAAGGCTTGTATTGAAAATTCTAATTAATATATTTGAATAATATCTATACAGTACAAAAACAACACCATTATCTGTGTTTAGAGCTATCAGATTTGTAATACTTTTGAAATTTTTTAAAATATGTCTTTTTTTAAGCAAGAACTCAGTTTTTCACAAAAAACTGATGTTATTTTCTTACAAAAAGTGCAATAAAATACATAAATACATACACAGAGATTAAATTATAGTCTAGACAGAGATAAAACTAAATAAAACATTTTCTGAAAATTTTAATTCAATATCTTAAAAAGAAATTTTGTAGTGAACTATACCGTGAAGCAAGAAATTGAAAAACATAGTTTCTCAGAAAGTGCATTTAAAGGTTTTAATAGAGTATAAAAAATTTTCTACAAATTGTACATTTTTAAACTCACCATATTTATAGGTCAAAACCTTTTTAGATTCATGCTTAACAAATTTGGACATTTTTTTTTACATTTTGATGTTTTCTGGAGAGTTTAACAAGTGTCGTTTTTAGTGAAATTTTGATGAAAAATTGCAACTACACAAAATTCTAATAAATGTATTCAAATAATATTTATACAGTACGGATATAACATCTTTATGTGTTAGAAATTAAAAGATTTGTAATACTTTTGAAAGTTTTTTAAATATGCCAAATTTTATGCAAAAACATGATTTTTTTAAAAAAATTAATGACTTTTTTTCATAAAAAAGCAATAAACTACATAAATATAAACACAGAGATTACATTTTTATCCATAACACAGATAGAACTAAATAAAACATATTTTGAAAATTTCAATTGAATAACTTGAAAATATTTTGTGTAGGGATCTACTTCCAGTTTTGTAAACTCAATTTCCGGTTTACTAATTGTGCTATTACTTTGCTTCTAGATACCGTAGAAACAAAAATAGAGTGTTTTTGGAATCTTAAATGTATGGGCTATAAAACAAAAACATAAAAGAAATTTTGAAACTTTTCATCAAAATGGCGAATTTTGGGGAGTCATATACCTTTTAAAACTGTATTTATAAGACGTTATGCAAGCCACATGATGAAAGAATTTCGACCATGCATTATTTCAATAAATAAATTTTTAAAAAAGGAATTTATTTAAATGTATTAAGAATAAGTAACTTGATGAGTGGTTTAGTTGGTTTGCGTTGTCCTTGTACGCCTAAGATTTCGGGTTCAGCCGCGGACCAAGTCGGTGGATTTTCATGATGCAAAAGATCGGTCGTGTCCATTTCTTATGAATATGTGGCATGCAAAACATGCCTTAGAGCCTGTTTGGCTTGGTACTCTCGGCAAAATTAAAATTCCTTGTACAGTTTCACATTGTCAGAGCTCAGGTGCCTCCCTCTGGGTAGGAATTTGATAAATTATAATGAAATTTTAGTGCCAAATAGTGAAGATATTTAATACTTTTTCCAAGTGAATATTAAGTTTTTGATTCAGTTTTAAAAGTCAGTTTCATTAACTTCTCTGTTACTTTGACTATTTAGAATACCATATTTTTTAAAATTTATTAAACTAGATTTTTTTATTATTCGTTCCAACAACATATGGTACAAGCAATGCTGAACCAAGTTCTTTAGGCTATATTTTAATAAAACTCAAAATAACAATCAAACAACTGTCATTTACAAATGAATTTGATTGAAGATTTCAAAAATTTCAGTTATTACACACATCAGTTATTACTGAATCCTAGGAATATAGACTAGATCGTAATGATTTGTGGCTACGTCAGTTGTTGCTGGCAGTTATTCTAGTTTTACTGAGTTTTACGCATAGCCGATAGAGGGCATACCAAAGTACCATATTATTAAAAAATTGTGCTGGATTTTTATCAAAAAACGCAATTATAAAATTTTTCTGTCTCTATGGAAAATCAAAGTTATCTAAAAAAATGTAGTATCCTTTTCAACTTTAAATTTTGGATTCATTATCTTCTTCAATGTATGGAAAATGAACTGGTCAAAAACTTGAATAGGCATTTCGTATTCGATAGCAGTTTTAATTTAAAATGCGCCTAAAATTTTTTAACCTGTTTTCTAATGATTGAGTTGTTAATAGGGATCAGCAGTTCAAAGCCAATATCTTTATGTGCATAGGCTTCCTCAGTAATTCTTCATTAATACCTTTAGGGGGGTGTCTAGTTATAACACTTTGATGGTGATATTTATATATATAACATCAAAAAATCACCTCGATTTTTGTAAAAAATCCCTTTTATTTCATTTTTAAGAATATCAAGGTTAGATATGTTAAATTTTATGTTAAAAACTTAAGTAAAATCGCTAAATAAAGTGAATGGAATTCGAAAATACAAGGCAAGATCTTTACGTAAATGCAATAACTGCTATCGCAAATTTGGGTACGAAATGAAAGTAAGCATACCTTCATTATTATTTTACAGAATATTTTACAGAAATACATGTTTATATTCATTTTAGTCCTAATGAATTTGTTTATTCAAATTAATCACCTATTTAATCACCTAAATATCGACTGGGTATTATTTTATTCCAGTGCCCCATGAAACAAATACAAGTACAATTTAATACATCTAACTGGCTCTCTCTCCAGTGAAATGAAATATTTCATAGCATATTGTTTCAGACAAAATTGAAACATTCTTCTTTTCTCATCCTCGATAATATGTTTTTTTTCAGTTCGAAAGAAAATATGTTTCTGAAAGTAACCATCGTTATAGAGATAAGTTTTTTTTAGTATTTCAGAAAGAAAAACCAATATTGCTTCGAAGATCCATTTCGTGATTTTTGACTTATTTTTCTCAAATAAAAAAGTTGTATACCGTTTTTATGTGTTGTATGGTATACGACTGAAAATGTTTATTCTTTTCAAAGTAGTAAGTAATATGAAAAAAGTAATAAATTTAAACAATTGCTCTACTTTTCAACCACTTTAAATGTAAATATAACAATTTTAACGTGAGCCTATTTTCGCTCTCTATATACAAAAAGTTTTCCGTGATTCTGTAAGAAATTTATTTATAGATAAATTTATACCAAATTAGAAATCCTTTGATAAAAACTGCAAGCTTAAGATTTACTACAAGTTGGCCATTTTGGCAGACAAGTTTCTTTTGATGGCTTTGGGTTTCATCTAGGACTTTCCTCAAATTCTATTTTAGCCTCTCCCCTTCAAGGCAGAGATAAAAAGGGCATCAAATTGTACCCTTTTAAGTCAGTGCCTCTTAAAATCCCCCCTGCTTAAGTCAGTGCATCTTAAAATTTCAATATTTACGACTCAATATACAGTCAAAATTTTCTTCGCCTCCCCCCCTTCATACAATAACAATATATTGAATTCAATAGTACTATACTTTAGCGCTAAAGCTACAATACGACTTTAACCTCTTAAGTGCCACTGTCGTACATAAAGGTCTCGCTCAATCAACGCGTTAATTTCCTTGGTCGTATATATACGTCTTTTCTGTACACTGCATCCATAAAATTATTTTGAAGGCTTTGGAATGCAATAGAAGGACCTTGACAGTATTTGCGAGGAATTTACTCATTTCAGGGGATTTGATTACGTATTTCTTTTCTTCCCTCCCCCAATATATCACATACGTGGAAAATAATGGCATTAGGCAGTGAATCGCGTATCTTTTACTTAACAGTTTAGAAATTAATTATAAACCGTACAACCCTATTGTGTTTTTATTTTTCTTTTTTTTAAAGAATGAGTGCAATAATGTTTAAAATTATTAAAACATCGTTTACTGAAGAAATTCTTTTATAGGTAACATAATATAAATTAGAATTTTTCTTCCTTTTTTATACAATCTGATATCTGATTGTTAATGTTATTGATTACTTTATACGTTATTTATCGTAATAAATATAATATTAAAATAAACTATTTTAGTTTTAAAAAAACTCGTCAAACTTCAAATGGCATCTAAATTTTCAGACACTTCTATAAAAATAAGATTGCAGTTGTTACTCAAATGTTCTTTTCAACGAGGTTAATATTCAGGAAATTTACAGAAAACTGGCTTATTTACTTAGTTCTTAATGTGATTTTTAAAATAATTTCATGCTAAGTGGTAAAAATATTTTCTTTTTATCTCTGTCTTAAAGTCATTTTAGTTATTCTAGGTTTTTTTAGTGTAATTTTTATATCTTTTAACCCCATAAGTCCTCAATTTGTTTGCCCAAAATGATCCCCAAAAAAGGCACAGCTTTTACCATTTGTAACAAAGCGTAATGCTTAACAGAATGCGAAAATAGAAAATAGAAGCATTTTATTTTAATTTTCAATTTTAAAGGCTACCGAAAGTTAGCTGTGTCTAGTTTGCCTGTAGACTGTACGCGAGCACACACACACACACATATTTTCTTCCTTTCTTTGGTTTGTGCTTATTTTTTATTCTTATGGTGCATTATCTAGGGCTAGTATTTTGAAAAGATGAAGCAGTTTGTCAATGGTACTGAAATGCTTTTCGTTCGTCATTTTTTTCTGGTGAAGGAGAGAATTAATATAGTGTTTAGTTATAAAAACAATAAAAATGTGCCTTTTTTTTTAATTATTTTGGGTAAAAATGCTTTGGATTTATATTTTTAAATAACAATTCTGAGAAGAAAGTCGTTAATATCTCGTTTTTTACACCCTTGCCTTTTTATTTTCAGACTGTACAACAGTCAAATTTTTATGTCATTTAATCCCTCTATGTTTTTTTTACCCAAAATGTTTGGTCAATTAGTTTACATTATGTATCCTATAATATTTCACTTCTGCCGGCTGGGTGGCGTGGTTGGTTTGTCGCTGGCCTTCTACACCCAAGGTTACGAGTTCGACCCCGGCCCAAGAACCCATTAGAAATTTTTAAAAAATAATGAATATTTCCCTTCTACTTTTCAAAAGGTTGTTTTGCATCATCGTTATCAGTATAATGCATGATATAAATGATGTTTTCACAGCTTCCAAATAAGATAAGGTATTAAAAAATGTAGGAGTTTCTCTCTCTCTCATTTTCAATTTCTGATTCTGAGTCACTATTCATTAGCACAGACAAATCCATAGCTTCCTCAACTTCGGCTGTACAGATTTAGCAATCAGTCATCAAATGTACCATAATCGTTAAAATATCTCCTGCTTTGGGGGTGGGATGAGATAAGAAAGGATTTTTCAATTCTGTTCAAAACTCACAAGCTGGGTTACATCCATGACTCATCTGAATCTCTTATATAATAATGGTCTGCACTATTTCCCGTTAAAATTTGCTGCATGCAGGAATAGACTTTCTTTTCCGAACAAAAAGGATATGTCATTTGAAAAAAAAATCCAATTTTTCCTAAAACAAGCTAATAAACAAAATTTGTTCTTTGAAATAATTTGTTAATTCGGGGTTTATTACTTGTTAAATAGAGGTTTTTAAATTCATTTAAATCGGAAAAAGAGAAAAATTCGTTAAATCGCGAAATTCGTTAAATACGGGTCTGACTATAAATTTTTGAATACAATCTATCAAATAACAAGCTGCTGAGAAAATTTCAAATTTAATATATGCATTTATTAAAAATTAGTTTAATTCTATGTATAATTTGATTTTGTTACATTTTATGAATAAGAATTTCTCTCATATTAATAACTATATTATAATCATGAAGTTAAGTTATGAAATCAATTTGTTGTTATAAACTAAATTATATACGGGCACTGAACAAGGTTTTATATTTTTATTGCGTCAGTGTGATAACAAGATTACCTGTCTGGAATATATTGCACGCTACAAAAATATCGCCTTTCTAACCATTATTGATAGCGTTACAAACTAATTCTTAATGTATTCTCTTCATCGATTCTTAATTTGTCTTAAGTGGTAAAGTGGAATTAATTAGATGTTTTGGGTTGCAGTCGATTCGTTGTTGATTTTGCGCTAATCTTAACCTTCCTTAACCTAACCTAATTACAATTGTTCAGAACACAAAGTATTTTTCCAATAAAAGAATGGAAATAATTTACTTTGAATCAGATGTTTGGCGTACTGTCGATGAAACCAACAGTTAAAACTTCGACTTAGTTGAAGACGTAAATGAGAAATTGAATAAAATATAACTATTCATAATGCAGTCGCACTCAGTCTTATAAAATATCTTTGAAAACTTTAATGTTATGATATTAAATAAATATTATACATTTTTATCTGTATGTTGATACTATGACTTTTTTAAAAAAACTAGAAACTTTACAGTACTGCCATAATGGTCACATTAAATATCATTCAATAAAATTCATTCCAATTTCATAATTTTCCTTTATGGACTGGTACCATAAAAAATGACGAAATTGTATAGTAAATTAAATTTTGTTTGATTTTAATCTGAGGAAAAGTTATTATTTGTTTAATTATATTAACTATTTATATTTTTACTTCTGTATCTATACTTTTAATACAGGGAATAGAAGCGTCCTAATTTAAAGTAATGTTACTCATTGAATGGAGGCATATAACAGAAATTATTTTAATAATTACATCTATATATATAAAGCAGAAAAGTGACTCACTCACTCACTGACTGACTGACTCACTGACTAATCACGATATCTCCGGAACTATTAAACCTACAGACTTGAAATTTGGTAGGTAGGTTCCCTTCATGGAGAAGACGTCAGCTAAGAACGGATTTTGCAAAATTCGAACCCCAAGGGGCGTTACGAGGATTTAAGGGGCGTTATAGATAATTATTTCCATTACTAAACTATTAGATGTACAATCGTGAAACTTGGTACACAGATTTCTTTCATAAAGAAGAGATTCCCTACATAATAATTTTTACAAAAATCGACCACCAAGGGGCGTTATTCATAATTATTTCCATTTTTAAACTATCAGACGTAGAGTCTTGAAATTTTGTAAGCGGATTCCTTTCATAGAGTACAGATACCCTACAGAATGGGTTTTGTGAAAATCGACTCCCAAGTAGCGTTGTAGAGAATTAAGTGAGGTTATAGGCAATTAACTCCTTTTTTAAACTATTATACGTAAAATCTCCAAATTTAGTAAGCTGATTACATTCATTGAGTAGAGATCCGCTATGAGATGGGTTTTGTGAAAATCGTTTCCTAAGTGGCATTGCGGGGGCTTAAGGGGCGTTATACATAATTATTTCCATTTTTAAACTATTAGACGTACAGTCTTGATATTTGGTAAGCGTATTCATTTCATAGAGTACAGATCCGCTGCAAAAAGGGTTTTGTGAAAATCGACCCCAAGTGGCGTTGTGGAGAATTAAGGGGCGTTATATATATATAGGAAATTAACTCCTTTTTTAAACTATTAGACGTAAAAGTTTGAAATTGAGTAAGCAGATTCCATTCACTGAGTAGACAGCTGTCATAAGATGGGCTTTGTGAAAATCCTTTCCTAAGTGGCGTTGCCGGGGCTTAAGAGGCGTTATATATAATTATTTCCATTTTTAAACTATTAGACGTACAGTCTTGAAATTTGATAAGCAGATTCCTTTCATAGAGTACAGATCTGCTGCGAAATGAGTTTTGTCAAAATTGACTCCCAAGTGGCGTTGTAGAGTATTAGGTGGCTTTATATAGGCAATTAACTCCTTTTTTAAAGTATTATACGTAAAATCTCGAAATTTAGTAAGCTGATTCCATTCATTGAGTAGAGATCCGCTATGAGATGGGTTTTGTGAAAATCGTTTCCTAAGTGACATTGCGGGGGCTTAAGGGGCGTTATACATAATTATTTACATTTTTAAACTATTAGACGTACAGTCTTAATATTTGATAAGCGGATTTCTTTCATGGTGTAGAGATCCTCAACAAAATAGTTTTGGGGAAAATTGATCGCCAAGGGTCACTGAGGGGGATTAAGGGCGTAATAGATAAATATTTTCGTTTTTCAACTAATAGAAACACCTGCTTGAAAATTAGAAGGTATGTTCCGTTCATGGAATAAAGTTCTTTTACAAAGATTTTTACGAAAATGGACCCCCAAAGGAGTGAGGTTGCGAGGGATTAAGGCGTGTTATAGAATAATTCCTGTTTTTGAATTTCACTCATTTACTTGAAATTTGTTGAGCACTTTTCTTTAGTTGAATAGAGTTCCACTAAGAATGGAGTTTACGGAAATAAACTCCAGGGGGAAGCGGGGAGAGTTATTGGGGCGTATTGATAGACAAAATTCCCGTTTTTGAACTGCTAAGACTATAATAATAAAATTTGGTTTGCATGCTTCTTTTGTTGAATTGGAATCTGCTAAGAATGCTGTCAACGAGGTATTGATGATAAAAATTCCGTTTTTGCTCTGTTAGATTTAGACTTGAAATGTAGCACGCATGTTTATTTTATGGAGTAGAGATCCACTGAAAGTTGCTTTGGTGGAAATTCACTTGATTGTTAAGTTAAGGGAGCACAAAAAATTTTTCTACTTCTATTTTAGATATAAATAGAAATTACATATTATAATTTATCTTCTTTTTATATCAAGGGGCGAGAGTGTAACAGCTATAAATATATTTTTCAATACAATCGAATTCTTAATGCTAGATATCAATAATTAATGTATATGTAAACAGTATACATATATACAACATCGTGAAATACCCAGTGAAGCGGGTGGGTAACGGCTAGTTATGTATATTTCCCGTACTAATTTTAACATCTTTAAGGTATCCGACTACGATCGGAATCGTGATTTTTCAAAAGCGTGTAAATGGATAATATTTACGATATTTAGTGTAACTTAGATTAGAAAATGTATATTAAATTGTTTTAAAAATAGCATTACAATAAAAATTATTTAAGTACCTATTTTGACAAAAAATGAACATAGATTGGCCATTTTTCAAAATATTCTCTTTTTGTGAAAAATGCTTCTATTATAATAATATTTCGACTGTATATAGCTCAGATCTCTGTACAGAGGCGTAACTAAAATTTTTGAAATATATAACTTAGAAGGGGGTTTCCATGTTTTACGGCAACAGAGGAGAGAAATTTTAAGGAAAAAAAGCCGATAATTATTTCAATGGGTTGTAATTCTGAAAATAATGAGAAGTTTTGAAAAATCAAAGTTGAGCCCCTGTAGAGAGGTCTGAGCTATATACAGGCAAAATATTATAATAGAAGCTTTTTTCACAAAAAGAGAACATTTTGCAAAAAGGTTATTCTAAGTTAATTTTTTGCCGCAACATTGTATTTAATTTTTTTTTCAAAATGTCCTTAAAACATTTTTATACATGTTTTATAATCTAAGTCACACTAAGTATCATGAAAGTTAACCATTTATGCGCTTTTTTAAACTCATGGTTCCGAACGTAGGCGGATACCTTAATGAAGGAATAAATTTGATTTGCTTCTCAAGACTATGCCCCAAAAGAAGCAAAGGGCTTATATATTTTGATCTTCTTGATGATAAGTCTAGAAAATGGCTATGTATACGATAGGCAGTGAAATATGTATAACGCAAAACCGCTTAAACGAAATATCGGTTAATATGAAATAACACAACAGTTCTACCAAAATAATATGTATTTTCATGCATTTTTTAAGACGAAAGGATAATCGCTTAACACGGAGAGATTTTCTTTCATAGAATGAACAAAATACGAAAATCAGTATCTGCACAGACAATGTTTAAGAGGGCGTGAAATTAAAGAGATGTGGTTTCATATGTTTCGTAAAAAACAGGCTAACTTGACATTTAAATATCCTCGGAGTACCCTGTGAAATGAGCAAATTTTGTTTTTCAAAGCTACTTTCACCCACCGCCCCTACAAACGCCACATAAAAAACATCTTTTTTATCATCAGTTGGCTTTAGTTTTTTATTTTCTATTTTAGAAAAATTACTTTTACGAGCATAATGACATAAACTCAGGGAGAAAGCGAACTACTATTTCACTTAAAATGAAGAAGGAGCTACTTAAGGCTTTTGATCAAAAACAGAAGACGCAAACGGAAATCTTTAGAGATTTTGGTATTGCTAAATTTTGTGTTAAATTTCATTTTCCTGTTAATCCTTTTGTTTCGTTGATTTTTATTAAATGCATGCATATATACATATCTATGTAAATAAGATGTACTCTAATAAGTTTAATTTTGTTGAATATATGACTTTCTTTGTGATATTCTTTAACTCGAAAAAAATATTTCAATCCCTTCCTAAATCAATTTCACTGAATGCAGGCATAGTTTCTGATGTGCTTTGCATACTACCTGAGTATTGACAGAGTTGCTGAAACACGTTGCAAGTATAAAATAGGTTGTATTTAAATATTTGCGCAAAATTGGGCTTCCGGTTGACCGTTAAGAATTTATGAAGAAAATTGCATCTACACTAACTGTTTTAATGTTATAAACGAGTTCCAAATACAGTCAACATATTTAATATAAATATGTTAATTGTATTTGGCATGCAATATACAATAAATATAAGAAAATACAATATAAAATAGCATATCTTTCCATTATTTAGGTGATATAAATGGAAAGAAGATTATTTAACAAAGACCCAATCTGGACGTACCATATGCCCAATGGTATGAAGATTATTGTGACTAAATGTAGAAGACACTCTGTATGCACTTCGACAGTAAGTATATTACTGTAGAAGCCACTGTGCTTGTGAAATTTTATTACATCGAAAATACAAAAGAAATTATCGTATTAACTTATTTCTTTATTTAAAAATTATATCACAAAAAAATCATCAATGAATAATATTTTTCAATTAAAAACTGATACTATATATTTCTGAAATCGTAATACGTTGCTTTTTTGCATTTTCTGAATTGTTTTTTTTAATATGATTTTAGAATGCAAGTAAATACTGCTTATAAGAAGATATAAAACTTTGTTTTACTCAAACTCCTTTTAAAATATTTTTTTTCTAATTTCTTAAAGTGATTAAAGCTCAGATTTAAGAACAATCCAATTTTACTTTTAAAAATTCAGCTGCAAATGGCTATCGATAGAAACGTTTTGAAGAATAATTTACTTAAAGATGTGTCTAAATATACTACGATTAAAATGAAGGACGCCTTAGCGGCTACAGCTATTTAGTTTACGCTCTTCGAAAAAATTGAACGATAATAAGGAAAGACAAATAGAGATAAATATACAAAATGATTCGAAGCATTAATCTTTTAAAATCCATTATCTTAGAGTTAAATTTCCCAATTTTGAGCCATCTCGAAAAATAAAACAGAACAGAGAAGTAAACAGAGCTCTATAAGATTTTTTGCAGATTTCCTTAAGATATTGGAAAATTGAAAAGATACTTTTTTCAATGGCTGGAAGAGCCAAAACTATTGTAGAAAAC
Source organism: Trichonephila clavipes (assembly GCA_019973935.1). Classification (NCBI taxonomy): domain Eukaryota; kingdom Metazoa; phylum Arthropoda; class Arachnida; order Araneae; family Nephilidae; genus Trichonephila; species Trichonephila clavipes. The sequence goes on along the minus strand of BMAU01021182.1, from coordinate 74,885 downwards.
TTTTTCCTCCTAAAGGAACCCTTCATTTATCACTTTCTATATGTGTGTGTTTTTCTTTTGTTTTTTTTCACTTTTTATTACATTGGAAACTTGAACTGACAAACATAATCAGTAGCTTCAGCTACTCATTCCGACTATAAAAATTTAGTTTTTCCCTCACGGGCTGCTTATGCATATTCTTTAGAATTTTTTTATGCTGGGTTGACATTGATTGGAAAAGTACCAGATATAATAAACAGTTTTTCTCTTCTATTTTATATGTCTTAAATGGTTTGTTTTCCCATTAATATAAGTATTATTACTTCCTCTAAAGAATGCAAATAAAATATTTTTTTGACTATGGTAGTTTTATCTAAGCAAAATTTTAAGTAAAAAGAAATAATGACTTGTTCACTTTTCATAAAATAGTTAAACGTATTTAAATTCACCTTATTTTTTCGTGTCCTTTTTAATAGGTACATAGGAAAACGATTTTTTTTCTTTTGTTTTCAATGATTTTATAATACAGTTCAGTTTTACTACATACAATTTATTTTCATGTTTGGAATACTTAACTCTAATGTTTCAAATGTCGTAACACTGAATTTTTTATAGTGGTATTATACGGTATTCATTATGGAGGTTCTCTGACTTTTTAGTTCTGCATCCTGGAAAAAAAATTAAAAATGTAACTAGAGTGAACGAAAGGAATCTGATAAACAATACATAATTTTGTTTAGTTCTATCAACACCAGAACTTAAAGCTTGAAAAGAGAAAACCACTTTGGGTCACAAGGAGAAAAAACCACTACTGTAAGCTAACTGCTAAACTAAAAAGTACATTTTTCGTGGACATTTTCAGTCCGTAGTATCAAATTTGTGACGCATGCACAAAGTTTGATTAAAAGTGTCTCATTAGATTTGTATACTTACTTAATTCTTTTGAAGTAAGCACCATAACTAAATCCATCTACTCAACACCAGAGTGCCTTCCGTTCAATTCTAATTCATGGAACTAAAATTGAACGGAACATTATGCGCGCACATTTTGAAACACACTCTTGAGCAGCTTCTTTTTCTTAAATTTATAATGGATATTTTGTGTTATATGAAGTACGTTCGTATGATCTATTTGTTCTTTTCCAAAGCTTAGACTTTAAAGTTGTGTACTTTTATGTGTTTTAATTTCATTTCCGTTATCCTTGAAAGAAAAAAAATGAGCAAAAGTGTTGTTTGAATTGTATGGCGTATGAGAACTATTGTGGGAATCAAACTGACAAATTGTATGTGCAAAATCCGTTTTCCAATCTGTTCTAAATCTTTTCCAATGCACCCCAAATGTTGTGTTAAACAAGAATTCCTTTATCATACTATAAACAGTTTACGGCCTTACAAAAAGCGTTTTGTTTCAATCCTTTAAATGTACTAGGATTTTTCTTTCAATATCACGGACTTTGTCAAGACTTTTAATCTTTGAAGATCTACAACCACAGTTTTGAATATAGTTTTGAAACGTATTGTTGTATTTATAATTAAGAAAGTATTATAAAAAAACGGTAATAAAGCATATAAGAAAATTTTATGATTTTTGTAATAACTGCAACTCTATATATTCAACAGTAAATTCAATAGTAATGATATATTTTGAACCTGTTTTTGAGTGCACATATGAGTGAGAATAGATAATCCACTAATAACTTACATGTTCAATTATATGCTTAATAATTAGTGGCCATTTAATTTATTTTCTTCCATTTAATTAGATTCTCGTTTAGTTATATAATCATATTTTAGAGAAATTTAGAGTTTTGTAGACTTTTATTATCCTATCAATTCATATTTTTAAAATGTCATGTAAAGTTTTGTTTATTCCCTCCCACCTCTAATTTTTCATATAAAAATAATAATAGTTATTATTATTATTATTATTATTATTTATTAACGGGATAGGACCTATAGGGCAAAAAATTAGACAAATATTGTCCTCCATGTAATAAGCAGCAAAGCACTTTAAATGTTTCAATAGAATTCAGATAATCAGAAATTGTGTGTATCTAAATTTAAATTTCCTACAATTTATAGAACTGGTTAGAATATGAATTAACTTTTAAGAAATGCTAGAGAGGCACTCAGTGACATCTTAAGACTTTTGTAGCCCCTGGTCCGTTATGCAAAAGTAGACCCTACTTGTGATTTTTAAACGAGTATTGTGAAATACTCGTACAAACGGTAATTTGAAACTAACAAATATACACGACTCACAAACCAGCTCGACCGAAGTCCGCATTTCGATTAAATTTGTTGCATGGTTGCTTATGATATTAGGCATTTGTCTATACATGGAAAACGGTCGTCACAAAATAGTACAGTCTTGCCACTTTTGACAGTTGACATACAGTTTTCAAATCCCTATTTTTCAAAAAATATGTACAGGAATAATATTTGACCGTTACAATTATCCGGTTCATAATCTTCTCTAGACTGAGTTGAGAACGAAACGAGACCCTACAAAGGGCAAGATAATGAACCAGGGGTCAGTTGGCTCATGGCTTAAGACGTCCCTCCAGGTACCCCCTGTCCAATGCCCATTGTACTAATTATACACCTGTTCATATTCATTGCTCAAATTGCAAAAATGTAATTTACATGCATTACACACTACTTACCATTAAAATGCTACACCAAGAAATCGACATGCTACAGACGTGAAATTTAAACGACAGGAAGAAGGTTCTATGATATGAAGATGATTACATTTTCAGCACATTCAGACAAAGTAGGTGCCAGTAGCAAACACCAACAATGTATTTAAATGAGGAAATTGTTCAGCTGGTTTCTCATGCACAAATTGCATTTGAACGTTGTTACATGGTGAAAAGTGGTTATGATGCCTCATGTAAAAAGCATAAATGCGTACCAGCATGCTTAAAATGTTAATAAAGGTCGAATTGTAGCATACTGGGATTATGGTTCACCGTATCGCAGTATTGCTGTTCGCATCGGTCGAGATCCTATGACTGTTAGCAGAATATTGAATCGTTGGTTTCAGAACGGTAATACGGAAAGCAGTGCTTGATCTCAACAGCCCACTATCACTAGAATCCGAGAAGACAGGCATATTACCCGCATGGCCTTAAGGGATCATGCAGCCACGTCACGAGCACTGAGTCAAGAATTAAGACAACAAATGTCTGCATGAACAGTTTGTAACAGTATGGATTCTCAGCTCGGAGATCATGGCTGCGGCTACTCTTGACATTGCATCATAGAAGGAAAGTCTTCAATGGGGAATCAACGATTGACCTGGACGCATGAATGGCGAGACGTCATTTTTTCTGATAAATCCAGGTTCTGTTTACAGTATCAAGATGGTCACATCCGTGTTTGAACGTGCATTAGACTCGTGCATTCGTCTTCGTCATACTGGCCCATCATCTGACGTGAAGGTATGGGGTGCTACTGGATACACGTCTTGGTCACCTCTTGTTTGCCTTGACGGCACTTTGAACAGTGCACGTTGCATTTCTGGTGCGTTAAGACCCGTAGCTATATACTTTAGTCGAGCTCTACGAAACCCTACATTTTAGCAGGACAATGCACGACCGCATGTTACCGGTATTGTACGGATGTTCCTTGATACGGAAAATGTTTGGTTTTTCTCTTGCTTGCACGTTCATTAGATCTCTCATCAATAGAAAACGTCTGGTCCATGGTTGCCAAGCGTGGCATCGTGTTGAAGCTGCGTGAGCATCTGTACCTGTACAGGTCATCCAATCTCTGGTTGACTCAATGCTCGGGCGTATAAATGCTGTTATTATCTCCAGAGGTGGTTGTTTTGAGTACTGATTTCTCAGGTTCTATGCACCCAAATTTCTTGAAAATTTAATCTCTCTCACTTGTTATTTTCAGTATAATATATTTGTCCAACAAATATGCCTGTTATTTGCAATTCTTTTTGTTGTAGCAATTTTAATGGCCAGTAGTGTATATTTCTAATTAATTCGCCTTCTGGTTCTAAGTTTTTCTAACTATTTAGGGTGCATAATTTTCAACTGATCACTTCTTTAAAAATTTTTGTCTTTATTTGCTCTTTTTCACAAAATTAATTCTTGGCACTCCACTTCTGTTAAATTCAACTTTTTACGACTCATTATTACTAACTATACGTATTTTAAAAATAAATTTAATACAGCTTCAAGAAAGAAAATTTTATATAGAGAGAAAAAAATAAACTATCTTTGAAAACGAAAACGAAGTATTACCGTAACACAATACGTTAGAAAAAAGTACAAATAATGAAACATACTGAGTACATGAAATTATAACTTAATTTTGAAGATTTAGAATCAAAAATAGAGACGATATCTTAATTATAAATCCTTGTCAAATGACTCTTGAAATGTGTAAGCTAATTCTAGATCATCAATTTTAAAACATATTCGAAAAAAACCCTATCTCGTTTCCCAATATTTATTAAAATTATATTAATATTAAGAATAAATACTTTTTTATAAATATATTTTAAATAGTAAAGAATTTTAGTTAAATCCAATTATTTCGTTAATAGTTGTATACTTTTTCATATTGAGTAAGTAATTTTTTGCTAAAGAAGCACGGACAACTCGATTTACAATAGGTCTTATAGAAAGTGCTCCTTTTGCATTTGTATTTTCCTTTTTTGTCAGGTATATGTAATCTTTTGAAACAATATATTAAGGTATCCGACTACGTTCGGAACCGTGATTTTAAAGAAGCGCATAAATGAATATTTTTCATGATATTTAGTGTCACTCAGATTAAAATACATGCATAAAATTGTTTTAAGGACATTTTGCCAAAAAAATTATTTAAATACAATATTTTGGCAAAAAACTTAGAAAAACTTTTTTCAAAAATTCCTTTTGTGAAAAATGCTTCTATTACAATAATATTTTGCCTGTATATAGCTCAGATTTCTCTACAGAAGCTCAACTAGAATATTTTGAAAAATTCACGTTATTTTCAGAGTTACCACCAATTGAAATAATTATTCGCATTTTTTTCTTAAAATTGTTCTCCTCTGTTGTCGTAAAATGTGAATAAACCCACTTCTAAGTTATATATTTCAAAAATTCTAGTTGAGACACTGAACAGTGGTCCGAGCTACATACAGGCAAAATATTATTCTAATAGAAGCATTTTTCACAAAAGGAGAACATTTGGAAAAACATGGAAGAACATGTGAATTTTTCAAAAGTCCTAGTTCAGACTCTCTGGAGAAGTCTTTACTTTATATAAGCGAAATATTATTACTTTAAAAGCATTTTTTATAAAAGGGGAACATTTTGAAAAAAGATTATTCTAAGTTAATTTTTTTCCAAAATATTGTATTTAAATAAAAAAATTTTGTCAAAATGTCCTTAAAACAATTTTATGCATATACTCTAATCTAAGTGACACTAAATATCTTAAAAATTATCCATTTATGCGCTTTTGAAAATCACGGTTCCGAACGTATTCAGGTACCTTAATATAATTAATATTTCTAATAAATTCCTGGCAATTCTAATATCGTACAAGTTTTAAATTCAATTTTATAGCTACCCCCATACGGTATAGTGATTTTGACTGCTATACCGTAAGGCCTGGGTTCGAGTTAAAGAGAAGGCACGGGTGTTAGTAAATGAAGAGGCCCTTCGTGTGGCATAAGAGGCAATCTAAATATTCGTCAAGTTGCAAGTTTTCTCGTTAGGTTGGTGGAAGGGAAAGAGAGCTGGAATAAATCTGACCCCCTACCCCTATATATTCTCCTCAAAATTAGGGTGGAGCCAAGCTGAACCGTTCAGTCACCTGCATGGAGCTCAAACCTACGATGAACGGCAGGTGTTAGACCAGCCTTTTGCCATGTTAAATATCGTGAAGCTCGATCTTATGTCACTGTCGATCGAGTGGCATAAGCAATAATAACAAATTCAATTTTATCTGAAAATACTTTTTTGAATTATTATTAAATGTGATATTCGTGTAATTAACATACATAAATATTAATGTTCGCAATATTAAAAAATCACACACAATTCAAGCAAAATAGAAGAGAAGAGAATTAAAATTACGAAAAAAAAATCCCTCATAATTGTTACGCTTTTATATTTTTAGCGGTCGAATATTAATTGGATTTCATTTTATTACGATGAAGGAATTAATATAAAACTAAGAAGTGGGCAGAATAACACTTTTTTAATCGTTTTCTCTTCTCATTTCTTTCAAATCCTTACTAATAGTTCCTAAGAAGATTTAAATCTGTATTATTTTCGAAAGGAACGCTGAGAGAATATATTTCGGAATCAATAATTACTAAAATAAAAAATATGTTTGACTTTTTCTTAATTCTAGATTTCTATTTCATTTAATATCTTAATGAAATATCCATTCATAATTGTTTTTGCAATGTGCTTTCTCATCCAATATAAGCAGATTTTCTTTTCTTTTTCCCTTTTAGAATAAGATAAAATTAATCCGATTTTCATAATATCAATTAATTAAATGGTTTCCTTGATCCGTTCAAACCTCATAGAAGTGTGAAGAGAAGTATAAAGACTGTGAGGTATTTTTTTAAATTTTAATATGTGTTGGCTTTGTCTTTTAAAAATGGTTTAAATTAATGGCTTGAAATAATTTTTATTCATTCATCTTAATGGCAATTTTTGCGTGAAATTAATGTAGAAAGTTTTACTAAAAATGTGGTACGTTTTTTTAAATTTAATTAAAATTATTGTATGTGTGTGTATAAGTATACTCCAGACTTAAAATAAAATGTTTGAGATGAGGTTCTTCTATAAAAAGATTTTTCAATGCCATTGAAAGCTTAATTTTCGGACTTAAATATCAAAAATTAAAAAAACGGTTTCCTTACAACGCCATGTACCAAATGGATGGATAATATAAGTACAATATAAATATTAATACTATAATAACAATGTATCAAAAACAAGAGAATTCAAATTTTAATATAAACATTTGAATTTTAGAGCATTATGTTTTATTCAAACTCAAACCCAGTGACGCAACAGCCCAAGAGGACCAGGGCCTATTGTGCCCATCCCAGTATACGTGACCATTGGGCGCTGAGGTGCATGAGCAGATGTTCCGATCAGGCGGTTAGTCTGAAGCGAGAACTCCAGTGTTTAAGTCTCCAAGCAAGTTCTCAGTACTCATTTATCCACCCACTGCAGTAGGGATGAAAGGCTGAGTTGAACTTGCCCAGCTCGAGAATAGAACTTGGACCTGTGGTCTAGAAGCGCGTCTAGTGAGCATTGCATTTGTTTTATTAATATAAATTAATTTCAAAAGTATTTAAAACTCTGAAGTTTTTCTCATATTTATTTAGAAAAATAAGTAGATTTTTTTTCATTTCGTGTTTGGGAACTTATTGCTAGTCCTTATATATTCTAAAGTTTTAATAAGGGAATTACTTCTAATGGAAAACATGAATTTCCCAGAAAGAAATATCTGAAAATTTTTCAAATGCTATATCAAAAGTATAATTGACAAAAAATCATTATCTCTTATATAGTTCTACTAAATTCAGCTATTATGTAATGCATTATTGCTAGTTAAAATTAAAAGCTTTGAATTTGTTATTCATACAATAAATATAATATTGGAATTCATGAAGTGAGATAGCTTTCTAAAATAGTTGCATGTAATGTGCATGCAGTCAAACAGTTTATAAATTCATGTAAAGTCATAGCCACACAGCTTTTTGCTGAAAATTTCGTTTAAGATTAATATACAAGTATTTGTCAACAATAATAACGTACATAGGTATACAAAATCACTTGATTTAAAATTACATACACATAATACAATTTCTTCTAATTCTGAAAAAATCTTTTTGAAGAATCTTAACATGTGGATATTTTTCTGGTATTACAAATTATTATATCCGTACTGTACAAATACAACAATAAGTACAGACCCAGTGTCAATTTTGAGTTCAACAGAAAATACGTAATCATACCACTGTAATGAATTTAAGCCATTTTATACAGAAAATAAATTACCGTAAGCGTTCAGAGATTCACACTAAACCAGAAAAAAACAATCTATCCATAAAATATTTTCATATCTGCAACAGTAAAACGTAATTACTTATATCCCGTTTTAACATTTTTATATTTAATTGGCTCATTTTATTTAACATTTCTGCGTCTTTAAATTATCTAACAACAGTTATTATGCCTTTTTAAAACACGCCTACATCAGCATCTGTATGTAAATATTTAAAAAAGGACCCTGAATAAATACACATTGCCAGACAGAATCTATTTAACGACTTTAAAAAAAAATGTTAAAGCTTGTTATCTGTTGAAGATCGATAGCAAACATATGTTTTTGATATCGTAGAGAAAAAACGGTCCTCTCTTACATCGTATTATACCCCACCACAGACGTTTATGCCGCTTCATTAATTACGAAAGTACTCATTTCGCACTGAAAGAATCCACTTATTTTCTCTACTACCATTTTAATCGATGACGATGCAAGGGGTAATAAATACTTCCAACTAAAATTTTTGAAAAACTGCCCACTAGGGTTCTAGAATTAATTTTTCTTGAATAAAATGAAATAGTTGTTATCTCACAAGACAATATATACAGTGAAATACGTTTAACGCGGACGCGCTTAAGACGCAACATCAGTTAACACGAAATAATACAATTATTCCGACAAACTACTATCTTCATTGAAAAACTTTTAGTACATGGCTTCATAATTTTTCTATACTTGCGACCCAATTTTCAGTTATACTTTTTATCACCCCATACAATAATAATGTATTGAGTTCAATAACAATATAATTTGACGTAAAGCTACAATATGACTTTCATTACAAACCATACAAATTATCAAGATAAGTATTGAATTTTGTTTATATTTTATGGCATGCTCATAGGACCACTGGTAATTATTAAACTTCTTCTTAACTTAATTAACTTCTTGTTAAATTAATTATAAATTACAGTGTATTATATTAGTGTAACTGTGTATTTTACTTTGTACTATGTCAGTATGTATTTTGTTTTGTGTGTATGCTCCCATTCCTTAAATTAATATTTTTTTAAAACAATCTTTTGTTTTCGACAAACTTGCGCCTCGCTTTAAGGTTATCATACCTCGATAGGGGGCGCGCTACAGTTTAAAAAACGCTAGTTTTACACAAAACTCAGGTTAACTGAAATATTTTTTCGTGTTAAAAGAATATTGCAGTAAAATAACTGCACAAAAATATCCCTCTTTAGAAATTTTATATTTTTTATTCAACAGTTAAAAATATGATTAGTGAATTATTACGCTGCAGTTAATTAGAAATTTTTAAACATTGACTAACAGACGTTTAAAATATTTTTGATTCCTGACTTGAAAGAGTTCATTTTCGACTTTATGCAGAGAAAATATCACATCATTTACATTCTGCTGCATAAAGAGGTATGTTTTCACAGTCTCCAAACAATGCCAAGCATTAGAAATGGTAACAGTTTTGATAAGAGTTTCGTTATCAGTATCTGCATCAAAAACGCTATTTATTGGCTCTGGCAAATTAACATTTTCTTGAACTTCAGTTGCACAGATAGGCAATCCGTCATCAAATGTAACATAATCGTTTAAATATTTAAATATTCCCCTACGTTGTGGAAATAGATAAGAAAAAAATTTCCTGTCCTACTCAAGACGTGTACGATATGATACACTCATGACTCATCTGCAGCTGCAAAGTGTAATAAGGGTCTGAACCATTTCCCCTTGGAATTTCTTGCTTACAAGAAAAGTATTTTTCTGTTCCAAACAAAAAGGATATGTCATTTGAAAAAAAACTCCAATACTTTCCTACATACAAACTAATATTTCTTTTCTACTGCTGAAATAATTTGTTAATTTGAGGTTTATTATTCGTTAAATAGGGGGTTTTGCCTTCATTTTAGTCGGGAAAAGAAAAAAAAATCGTTAACTTGGGGTTCATTAAATCGGGATCCGATTGATTTATGTTTTTGAATACACTTTGTAGCTTCGTCGATTCTCAATAAAGTATAATTCATGACCTCAATGAAGGCAAAACCCGACGTATTAAATAAATTCAACAATGCTCCTCAATATAAGCCTCTCTATTTTCTACCATTACCTTGAATTAGAGCCATTATAAATCCTTAACCTCTCATCACTAAATTTCAGAAAGGACCATCTTCATCTCATTAACCTCCACCAACTACTTTATATTATCCAACAATGTTATCCAACTGCTCTAAAGGATGTGAAAACGGGTATTTCATTTTCGTCAACCGTGGTGTAAGACAGATTTGAATATAATGAGCCCCTTAACCCTGAAAGGATTTCTCTTGGAGGATGCAACAGGAACAGAAAGATTTCAATCCAGCGATGAATGGGATTCGGAGTATTTATTCAAGCTTAATCAGAGCTAGTGAATTTAATATCGTAGTATTCCGAATACAATGCTCCTACACAGGGAGTTTCTAGACGTAGAATGGAAACTAAGAAATGGGATTACACCAGTGTTTCTCCAACTGTTGGGCGCGCCCCCTGGAGGGCGCGATAACCTTACGAGGGGGCGCGAGCATATCGAAAATAAAAGATTTAAAAAATAGATAATTTACTGGAATGAATTAAAACAAAATACTTTCAGACATAATAAAAAATGCACTTTTACTCTGATATAATTTATAGGCGCGCGATATTAAGTCAGCAGAAATAAAAACTTCTTCAATACCTAATTAGCTATCTTTGATCCTATAACCAAATAAAAAAACTTTTCTTTGATTTGCTGTAATCCCATGATGAGAGATTTTTTTACTACGCTTTCTTTTAAAGCCTAACATTTAACTCTTTCAGAGAAAAAACAGATCATAGACCCAGAATCGAAAAAATTTAGAACATAAAAAATTCATCACTGTCATTATTTTTGAAATACTGCACATTATAGCTGTTTGACCTTCTAAGTTATTAATACAGTTAGTTATGACCCATCTCTTATGTGTTTGTTTCTCATTTAGGGAATTTGTAAGTAATGTATTTCTCTGTTGCACTTTTTCCATGCAAAAGAGTTTCATGATATTTGGAAAACCACGGAAAGCATACACTATGTAGGATTACTTGTAAAAAACATATTTTTAAGAGTATTCTCAATCATATAAAGCAAAACGAAAAACGTTTTACACAATGTTTTAGCAGTAACATACATATTATCATAATGAATATACTTTTACCCGGAAGTGGTCGCGCGGGACTCACAGATTACGAAATCGTTAAAATTCTGGCAAAACTGTTTATTTGTTACCAAAAAAAAATTGAAAAGTCTTTGAAAGTAGGTAAGTAAACTTTCTCTTAATTAAATTATTCACTTGAATCATGATTTGTATCGTGTACAGTAAAATAATTATAAAAAAAAGCATTGGGGTGTGACTTAATAACCCCGCTCGACCGTATCAAGAGCGCGCCTGCTCCCGGGTTAAAACATGTTGAGTCTTTTCGCTTTAAATATTAAAAATAATACAATTATTCTTCATCGGAATTTTATATTATTTTTCATTATTTCACATCAGCGTACCCCCCAATGCCCTTCATTTTTTTCCAATTGATTTTAATTCTAAGTATATAGTACGCAAAATTTAATTAAGTATTTGTTATTAATGATTAATTTTATTAATTAATGCTACTTATTTATTCAAGAATTAGTTTTTAACTGTACTTTGTTCCCGAAAATCGACAAAATCAAAAGGAACCTGATACAAGATTGGTGAACTTTCGACCCCTTGAAAAATTTCTGTGTGCGCCACTGTTTAACATCAATTATAAATGCTAATTCTGTGAGGCTTAAAATTACAATTCACTTAAAACTAATTATAATTTGAGCAACCATTTAAAAAAAATCATCTTACATTTTTGTAAGCATTGTCGAGCACTTGGTTTTGCTCTCCTTACAATTCAGCTATTATATCAATAATGTTTTATTTTCTTATAAATGAATTCGCGCAAACAGCGGGCACTTCAGCCGGTATACTTTTAATGTATCAGGGCTGCACAGAGTATTTTATAACTAATTAATCAATACTAAATTAAAACCAAGTTTAATAAGTATTAATGACTTCCATGGGCTTGTCTTGCAAAGCAAAGTTTTTATAAGGAAGGCTTATGATTAGAAATTGACCCTCTGAGTTCTTTTTCTACATTTAGCAGATATGTATATTTTGTCTTCTAAGTAACCACCGAATTTTGCAATATGTTCAATTTAAAAATTAGAAAAAGGAAAAATAATATAATAATTATCCTATTATTTTATTTATTTATTTATTTTTGCTTAAAAGTAGTGTACAAAATTTAATACTTATGTTACTAATCTGTATGGTTTGTAATTAAGATCGCCTATCGTAGCTTTAGCGTCAAAGTACATTAATATTGCATTCAGTACATTATTAATGTATAAGGGGGGCGTGATAAAAATTGTGGCCAGTATTGAAAGTTTGAGAAGCACTGGATTACACCATTGCTTCTCAAACTTTCAATATTTGCTACCCAATATTCAATCACAATTATCATCGCACCCCCATCCATACATTAATAATGTATTGAATTCAATAATACTATACTTTGATGCTAAACCTACAGTGTATGGATTTAAATGCCACCGGCGTATATAAACGTTTTGCCCAGCCAGTGTTTTAATTGCCCCGACGTATATATACGTCTTTTTTCCTTTCCGAAGTACCATATTTTCTGTGCATTGCTATCGATAAAATTATTCTGAAAGATTTGGAATGCAGTAAAAGGATCTTGACAGTGTTGAGAAGGATATACTTGTTTCAGAGAATTTGCTTATTTATTCCTTTTTTATCATTTTCTTTCTATCCCCGATACACCACATACGCTCGCCTGTGTTAAACAGTGGCACTAGGGAGCAAATCGGATAACTTTTCATTGGAATTTAAGGGATTAATTATAAATTGTATAGATTATCCAGATAAGTTTTAATTTTTGTTTGTAATATTATACATGACCAGCCTGTAGGATCACTGGCAATTGTTAAGCGTGCTCTTAACTTAGTATTGTAATTATGAAATACATCGCGCAGTACTGATGTATTTATAAGTGTATTATATTAATGTAAATATGTATTTTGTTTATTATTATATCAGAATGTATTTTATTTGTTTACTTTCAGGAAAATAATAATTTTTTAAAATAATATTTTACTTTAGACAATTTGTTACACACAAGTGGAGCTTATAAAAGTGTGTTAAAAACATAATTTTTAACTTAATTAAGTTTATTAGTGTACATTTTATTTGCATAGATATGTGTAAAAATCAGTGAAATACAGACATTCAAAAGAACTTAATGAAATTGAATACAAAATTTTCAAGTTCTTTGAAAAACAAAACACTTAATGAGTTTTTGGAAAAAAATTATGATACTTTTCTTTACATTGTCTTTTTAACAATTTCCAATATAAGTTCACACTCCCCCAATATATATTTATATATCTTGTTGTAGATGACACTTGATGTAACAAATTCTTTCAATTATTAATTTCATTAATTAAATTTAATTACTTAATTATAGTTTAATATATAAATTTCTCAGTCGATATTATTCCTCTAGATAGCAGCACCATTGGATAAAACAGCTTTTGTTAAATTTGTCATGAATTTAACTTAATCTGAATAATCATGTGATAGTTAGACGTCTGCATTAATTTTACACTAGTTTTAAGATAAATTCTTACTCATTGTGTGTATTCAATTTTTTAAAAAAATTGAATTACAAATTTAAACTGGTTAAAAAGTTTTTAATGTTAATTTAAAAGGTGTTTTTCCACTTAATACTGTGATACTGTCATATGTATATGCATATTTATATTAATTGTAACTAAAATAGAACTTTTCTTTGTTGACCTAAGAACTTTTTTATACTACTTGTTTAGCATCAAATTGTGAACAAAATTGTTAGACTTCGTACATTTTAACATTCCTTCCACCATTGGCAAACTTCTACTCACTGATCTTTTAACCACAATGTGACGTACTCGTAACCGAATTCCAAAGCCAACTGAGGAGAAATGAAATGATTTTGTGTGGCCTTTGTGGGGGTGGAGAGTGAAAGAAGCTTAGATAAACAAAATTCGCTCGTGTCACAAATTATCCCGAAGATATTTCAAAACCAAGTTATTCTCCTTTCGAAGAAACATATGAAACCATCTCTCTTTCATTTCACACCCCTCTTAAATCACGCGTGGGCGGCTGGTGTTTTCCGTATTTTGTTCATTCCCAGATGGGAGATCTTTCACTTAAGTGATTTTTGTTTCGTGTTTAGAGAAAATTAAAAAAAACACGAAAATACAAAGTAGTTTATCAAGATCGTTACATCATTTCACGTTAACCGATAATTTGTCTTAAACGATTTCGTGTTAAACGTATCTCATTCTATTTTCATGCATTTATTTTCTCTTAATACGAAATTATAATCGCTTAATACGAAACGATTTTTTTCTGGGAATGAACAAAATACAGAAATCGCCAGAGTTTTAAGAGAAGTGTAAAATGAAAAAGAGATGGTTTCACATGTATCACAGAAAAAAAGCTAACATGGCTTTGAAATACCCTCGAAATAGCAGGTGACGTGAGACAATTTTATTCAGGAAAGGCAGATGTTAATCCCCACCACCACCACAGACGACAAATCCCTTTAAGAACCAAATTATTCTTCTCTTCAAATATTAAATTCTTCTGGTTATTTAAACTATATAGACCCCAATGACATATGGAAAAGTAATAAAAAAATTTCCGCTCCCCTCCTCGAACGTAGATGGTAACCGCACGATCGTGTGGGTTGGGCGTTATCTGTGAAACAGGTCATGCATGACTCATAAAAACTCTCTCTCATAACTCAACTAAAATTGTTACAAATAAGGAAATTATTGATGAAAATTAACTCTTTTATTAATTCATTATTTATTTACTGCAAAAATATTTTGTTTCGTTTTTGACAAGTATAAGTAACCATTGCATTTTCCACAACATGTTTTCGAACTGCTTTCGTAGTTTTCAAATCTGCCCTTGAGAGGCGTTGAAAGGTCATCAACATATCAAAAACGGCTATGCATGTCAAACATTTTATCCTGGAATGGCCAGGATAAAAGCCATGACATGTTTAGCAGCGGGATTATAACACTTCGATCTTTTTTTGAGTGGAATTACAACACTGTTATCTTCATCATCAGTTAAAATACTTTGGTTAGTAGGTGGAGAGGCTGATAACGCTTCAACTATCTATAACTTAAATTTTAAGCGATCCATTTTGATTTTTAAAGGAATTTTATTTGATATTGCATCCTGTTTGCACAGAAACTAAGAATTTGCAACAGCTAAATCAATGTAATGAATATGTTCAAGAGACTTTTATGGTAAAGAATGATCCAAAAGTGTCTTTTCATTTCAAATATTCCGATGTGTTTCTTCATCACTCTCATCTGAACTTGATTCACCTTTCAGTATACGCGATTCATATGTTTTGTTCGCAGTATTGTCATCATCCGAAAGATCACTAAGTTCTGATTTAAGATCAATCTGATTTTTTTTTATTCATGAATTGAAATACTTCTTCTGTGAGAATTCTTCTTTTAGGCACCTGAAAAGTTTTTTTTTTTTAAAGTTAATACAATATTCCATGAAAAATAGTAAAATGTGTATCTGAAAATTTTATTATTAAGGTATATATATATATATTTATTTAAGCCGCACCGTACTAACTACCACCGGAAAACCCAGATTTTTTGGGGTGGGTGGGAGATATGGATGCAGATATTTGTGGAGAGGATAAAAATGTCATACTCCTCAACAAATGAATGGAAAAGAAAATTAATTGCAAAAAGAAGAGAGAGAAAGAAAAAATGGACTTGTCCATGACAACTCCCAAGAAAATTTGGTATTAATTATATAGCTATATATTTCATTTTTATGTAGGCTTCCATCAAAATTATTGAAACAGAAAAGAAAATTCGCATGGTAAGTACTTACCTTTACAACTGCAGAGACTCTAGTAACGAAAACCCGCGCCCTGGAAGCCACATTAGAGTATAATCAATATTTTTTACTATTTTACAATTATTTAAACATTAATACAAAAATTTGTATTCAAGCTATTAGAAATATATTGATTATGACCTTTTTACGACAGATAAAAAGAAGACGTGTTTTCTGTGTATTTTAAAACCAAGTTTGATTTGCGAGCTTAAAGTAAAACATGTGCCACAACCACCATCTGTTGATAAAAAATAGTACTTTACACCTTCTGCAAACATGCTCAATCTTTGGATTCGGGATTTTTTTACATACGACTATTCCTGAAGCAAAAATGTATAAGAATGTCTAGGTCTTAAAGGAATATAAAAACATCTCATCCCCCCCTCTTCAGTTGGCTTTGGAATTCCGGGACGAGTACATCGAAGTGTGAGTAAAACTTAGTAAGAGTGTCTCACGTGTTTTTTTCCTTCTATTTTAGAAGAATTTTTTATGAGCATAAAGGCAAAGCGCTGATTATGAAGATAGAGCTTCTTAAAATGCTGTGTTGATCCAAAACAATACTCCAATAATGGCTGACAAAAACATTTTAGAGTTTGTTCAAAGGTTCGAAAAAATATCATTAAGGCAGATTCCGATAACAAAAAGGAAACGAATAATGCAGCTTCTGTCTCCACGTCATCCAATATTAGAAACATCAAGAAAAGTAAGCCTAGTTATTTAGACGCAACATTCCAATGGTGAAATAAATAATAAAATGACGACATCGAACAACTTGTTGACAACTTGATTCTAAAAAAGACAATGTAAAGAAAAAGATCAGATTATTTTCCAAAAACTCAAAAAATGTTTTGTTTTTGAAAGAACTTGAAATTTTGTGTTTAATTTCATTACATTTCTATCATTAATTTTTATTATATGCGAACATACATATCTATGTAAATAAAATGTACTCTAATAAATTTAATTTTCTTGATTATATGTATTTTATTCACAATATCCTTTAACATAATATTATTTTAACATGATAAAATATTTCAGTCCCCTCAGTTTCGGATTAAGCGATTTTCCCTATATATTATTTGTAATACCGTATTTGTTTAAACAAAAATACTGTTGTTTGAAATAAAAACTTATTTCAAATAAAGTTGCATAAAATATAGCCAAAAAAGTATTAAAAAATATAATAGCCTTGTTGTATATTTCTATTGATATACTCAACTTCTTTTGTGGCCGTACTATCCTATTAGTTATGGTCACTAACTCATGTCTAGCGTATCATGAGTTCTAGCCCTAGTACCAATAAATACCCGTTCTGTAAAGGGGCCTTTTGAATTCTGCATAAATAATACGTATAAGAGCTAAAATTTCTATCTCTTTCGTTTTTGAAAAAATTTTATCAATTTATTTCTTTAAATATAAGCGGTTTAAAGATTTTCATGCATATGTTATATATATATCTCTCTCTTCCTTTCTCACTCTCTCTCTCTCTCTCTTCCTTTCTCACTCTCTCCTCTCTCACCCTCTCTCTCTCTCTCTCTCTCTCTCTCTCTCTCTCTCTATATATATATATATATATATATATATATATATATATATATATATTTCTTAACTTGCTAATCATTAGCACACACATATACAGCAAATTAGTAAGCTTTCGTTTTTTCTCTTAAGGAATTTTAAAAAAATATGTCCCTCGTTAAACTCTAAACACACATTTCATGCTTTACTGTTTTCTAATAAATTAAGTACTTAATACTTTCGATTAAATTCATTTTTTGTTTATTGCAAAGGAACGTGTGTGACTCAAAAACTCACACACACACACAAACAGTACTCTGCTTATAGTATTTCTGCTTAAATATCTCATGAGAGGAACTTATTAGCATTTTAATTAAGAATTATATGTTTGAAGTCAATCATTGTACTAATGCATTTGCTCCGATCAGTCTCGAAAATATCGTGAAATGATAATCTATTTTAATTAATACAAATATGAAATATTTCAGCTATCACATTCATCTGCTGGACTAATCATAGCTATAAAAACGGAAACTTATAATTACCGTGGAATCAAAATTCGATGTCATTAAAAATGTATATTCTAAGATCTATGTTTAACCCTTTAACTCGTTTTCCCGTAGGCTGCACGGGCACTGATATTTTCTTCCTCGTATCGTTGATTTGCATGCATCTTTAATTCTTAGATGGTAAATGCTAGTGTTTTTAAAAGATATAGTTTGTCCACAATACCGAAACACTTCTCATCTGGAATTGTCTTTATGATGAAGATGGGAATTTTTCATTAAAGGCAGGAATTTAGTTTCTTGAAAACATTCTGTAAAGAACAAGAATTGGCAAGGAAATGAGCAGTCTGTTGTTTGAGAATAAATGAAAATGGAAAAACACTTCAAAAAAAGCCGATATAATCTCCAACCTTATTGCAATGTAAGACTGAGTATTTATTACACAATGCTTCAGATTGTGTGCATATATATTTATGCACACTCTTAAAATTACCAAACCTTTAGAAAAAGAGGTACGAACATAAAGTTTTTATTTTAAATATGAAAGAAATTCTTTTAATATATGTATATTGATCATTCTTCATAGCACGCAGTGTGTACTTATAAAAATCAAACATTTAGTTATTTTTGTGTTTCACAATTGCAAAGTAAAAAATAATATATAAAAACTTTAAAATTAGAAATTACAATAAAATTATTTTCTACTTTCACATTTTGTTAAATATTACGCTTAGTTGTATGCAATAAAAAATGTGCCTTTTTTTGTAACATGTTGGGCAAAAAAATCGAACGCTTAAGCAATTAAATATAGGGTTGAATAAACAGGTTTTAGATATGTTACTTCCATTTGAACTTAGAAATTTTTAAATAATAAATAAATTCGAAATCAAAGAAATTCTTAAAAATTTGTGCATGAATAAGAATTCAATTTTCACCAGGTAAATAAAATTAAGGTTTCAGTTAACTGTTTTAATAAATATAAATTTGATAGAAATATGTAGTACGGAAATTTTTTATTGAAAAAAAAATAAATCTTGCTTAGAGTTTATTCTTCAAAAAATATTTACAGGGAACTATATATATATATATATATATATATATATATATGATTTGTTTTTATAATTATTTGATTTTTAAATTAGTTCAGTTCATACTATTAGCTCTCTCTCTCTCTCTCTCTCTCTCTCTCTCTCTCTCTCTCTCTCTCTATATATATATATATATATATATATATATATATATATATATATATATCTTGTTCAAATTTTCAATCATAATGGTATCCGACTACGTTCTGAACCGTGATTTTGAAGAAGTGTATAAATGGAAAATATTTATGATATTTAGTGTCACTTAGATTAGAAAATATATATAAAACTGTTTTAAGAATAGTATTACAATAAAAAAAATTATTTAAGTACAATATTTTGGCTAAAAATTAACTTGGAATAACCTCTTGAAATTCACCTTTTTTCAAAATATTCTCCTTTTGTGAAAAAGGCTTCTATTATAATATTTTACCTGTATATAGACCTCTGAACAAAGGCTCAACTAAAATGTTTGATATATATAACTTAGAAGTGGGTTTATATATATATATATATATCCGTGTTTTAAGCAACAGAGGGGAGAAATTTTAAGAAAAAAACGCCAAGAATTATTTCAAATGGTTGTAACTCTGAAAATAATGTGAATTTTTCAAAACTCATAGTTGAGCCTCTGTACAGAGGTCTGAGCTATATACAGGCAAAATATTATTATAATAAACGCATTTTTCACAAAAGGAGAACAATTTGAAAAAAGGTTATTCTAAGTTAATTTTTAGCCAAAATATTGTACTTAAATAATTTTTTATTGTAATACTATTCTTAAAATAGTTTTATATATATTTTCTAATCTAAGTGACACTAAATATCATAAATATTTTCCATTTATGCGCCTTTTTATAATCGCGGTTCCGAACGTAGTCGGATACTTTAATAAAGAACTTTCTATTCATCCATTCAAAGTAGAAATTGACTTTTAAAAGAAAAATTTATATTGCTTGTTTTTTTTAATATTTTAAGCGTATGCCTCATTTTATATGCAAACCACGTTATTAATGGTATCAAAGGTTTCTTAGTTAAATTTTTAAATTTTTTTGCTTATTCTCTTAACTGTTGAAAAAATTTTAATTTAAGAAGCATTGACTTTTTTCCTTTTAAAAAAATGAGCTTTTATATAAATCAGAATAAAAAAATTATGTCATAAAGCATTTATTTAAAAAGATATTTTGTTATGGTGGGAAAAGGAGCCTAAGAAGCTTATGCATTCTAGTTATCCTTTCCGAAAAAGCCGAAAGGTAATCGGAAAGGATAAGTAGAGATAAAATGTATAAAAAATCTAGAAGCTTTAATCTTTTGAAATTCATAATCTTACTGTTAAATCTCCCAAGCTTGAGAAATCTCAGGAATGAAAAGCAGAATGGAAAAATAAACAGAGCTCAGTTTTTCTAAGATTTCTTTTTACGGTATTAGCTTCTTAAAAAAAGGCATTTCTTATTTCAGTAGCTCTAAGAAAAAACATAGAAAATTTTGTTCAATGCAAAAACCCTTCCTTCTCCAGTTCTAGTATTCTTCCTTTTTTATTAAATTAAGAATTAAAACTTAGAAACTTACTCATTAGGCCCAGCAATTCACTCCGATTTGAAAATATTTAATTTTGTCGTCATGAGGCTCTTTTATTATTCTTCAAAAATACTTTTTTTTAGGTTTTACTGTAAGGATTGTGAATGAATAAAAAACTTATCTTAATCTTCTTTTCGGTTTTATATACCTTAAAACAGACTTTTTTTTTGATAAAAATGGGTATTTTTTAAAAATTTTCAGGTTACTCATAAGAAGTTTCTTTTTTTAAAAAAAATATAGGTGGCTTTATTTGCTTTATTCGTCTAGGCTAAGCCATTTAGTAAGGAAAAAAAGTGCCTTGTGTTTTTTTTATTGGCATCGTTAAATAATGATTTAAATGAACATTTTTCTTTCGCTGTAACTTTAACAGAAGAATGTAAAAGAGAATATTATTTTTTTATGTTAATGATTTTGAAAGCATACTAGCTGTTAGTATCTCAATTCGCTCCATGATGCTGTATAGTTACAAACTGTTTTTAAATATGAAAATGGTTTTTCTTTTTACTTTAAAACTCTTTTGTAACCTAACTTGTGACACAAACCCCGTTCTTAGAGGGTCTCTATCTAGCAAAAGAAACAGGTTTGTCAAGTTTCAGACCTGTAGGTGTATGCTGCCAAAGCAGGAATTTCATCTATAACATCCTTTAACCCCTCGCAAGCCGCCTTGGAAATTCATCTAGGCAAACCCGTACTTAACACATTTCTACTCAACGAAAGAAACATGCTTACCAAATTTCAAGTCTTTATGTCTAATAATTACAGAGTTGTCGTGGTGAGTGAGAATAGCTTTTCTTTAATATATATTTCATTTTCGCTTTGTATGTGTTCATATTTTATATATTATAAAGTAAATTAAAAACAAAAAGTACAAATAAGACAAGCGCTTAGAAAAATGTCATGATATCAAATAATACATGTAAATAAGACCATGTAATATATGTAGCTCAATAGAAATCCAATATAATTTCTTATTTACATATTAATGTGTGCAGTATTTTAAGAACATTCTGAAAAGTTTATCATGCATTGAAAAAATAGGTACTTCTCTTTTAGGTAACATTTTTGAAAATGTATGTTTCATCTGGGTAGAATTAATTTTGTAACAAACGCTCAAAAAAATAATACCGTAATTTACTCCAACTTCTCTTAAGTGTTGTCTATATTTTTTTCAGTTTACTTCTTTATTCTTTTGTTTAACATACATAAAAATTACATTTTCGAGCATACCGCATATTTTCTTAAAGTTCTTAATGAAGTATGGAGCATCATCAAATTGCATAGCATTTAATTTCAGTTAAATAGCATTTGAATTTTAAAAAATTCTATCTTTGAAAAAAAAGGAAACATTTCCTAATGGGCTTTGAGCAAAGAAAATTGTACGTACTGAGAAGATAAAAACTAAAAAATTAGAATAATTGTATTTTTTCAAACCAAGAGATTCTTAGAATTGTATATATTGCTACTTTGAATTCTTGCTCCTATATTCCTAGTACTGCAACTTTTACGAAATAATTACCATTCAATTTTATTAAATTATTTTGCAGCATAGTCTTTAAATATTACACAGTAGTAGCTTATAATAAGTTAAGCATACTTTGTCTCTTTATCTACCGCATTATAATTTACTGCGGTGTTTTTCATTAAATATTTTTTTTTTCGATCTCTACATTAAAAATTAAGGGATGTACATAAACAAAATACTCAAATTTGGGAAATTTAATCCATTAGAGCTAATTAATTAATTAAATATATTCCACTGTGAAATTAATTATACACACTGTTCACTTAAAATAAAGAGTCAAATCGTTTTCTAATGTCCTCATTAACATACAAAAAAAAGACACTTAAATTTTGACATTAACTATTTTTTCGGGACAAAAATTATAATCTTCGCAATCCGCTGAAAACGCAATTTCAGCTGTAAAACTATTCGTCTTTCCCGCTCAAATACTCATAATAGAACCCGTGCTGTCATATATATTGGAAGACAGGATTTCAAAGAATATTCCTGCTAAGTATTGTGAGAATATTTGTAAAATTGGTTATTCTATGTTATTTTAAAGTGAGAGGTAATTATAAGTACCGCCGGTAGATAAAGGGTTATGTTTAGTAAATAAGCTAATTTAAGGGAATAAAGGAAATTTTAAAGGTATTAAAAGAAACTCCCGAAACATTAATATTTACTGCATTTACTAAATTAATATATAGAAAGTGAAAAAGCTGAAAGCAGAATTCTTAACATCTTTTGAACGCTTTTTTTCTCCAAATCTCTAATAAAAAATTAAAGTATTTCTTCTTAGGATTCTTTTGCAAAGAAACTAAAATTTGTGTTAGTATAAGAAGCGAGATGTAACGCGACAGACCTCCTCATGGTGCACCCTGGTTAAAGCTAAATCTGTCACAGCGTTGCCTCGCTTCTTCGTACTTCAGCATTTGTGCACTTAATTTTTTTTATTTATTTCACTATGGAAAAACATGGGCTGCGAATCTTGACGAAGATATTGTTAAGAGTGAGATGCCCTCTGCCTAGATCAGAGACTATCTTATGAAATTTTTGAGAAGGTATATACGATTAACCTCTAGAGCCATGTTTACACCGATGGATCTATAATTCTGCGAAGTACTGGAGATGGTGCAGGAGTATGTTGCAACCATTTTGCATGCTATACGGCATTTGGAAGAGATACTACCAATTTTGATGGTGACATTGAGGCTATGTTTAATTCTTTGAATCAATTAAGTGCTTAAAAGAGTTATTTTCCTAAAGCTGTTATTTTGTCTGATAGCAAAGCCACTTTACAGGCTATCTCCAACAATAAAGTTTGCACTTACGAATGAATTTATAAATGTAGTAAGATTCTCAATACCCCTGCGGACTCAGTTGCCTGGCAGTAGATTTCTGCTGATTGTGGCATCGAGGGAAATAAAGGAGCCGATTTCCTAGGAAAAAAGGGAATGACTATTCTACAAACCACTAATAATCATGACTTTTAATTTCGCAAAACTCCTAACTTAATTAGAATTAACGAGAAGGTTTGCCTCCTACCTGTCAAATGAAGCTAAGGGAAAGATCTGGTAGTGTCTCACTAGTTCAAAGCCCGTCATACCAGATTTTTCTCGTTGTCTTTTCACATCTTTTGAGTGGGCACGATTGTGTTTGAGTGGCCATCATTTTATAATTCGACTAAAGGACACTTTATCTTGTAGAGTCCTTTAATAAGGACCATATTGACGAATGCACTGCATTATTGTCTTTTAACGCTATTGCTCTGAAGTATTTGGAAACTATATCGAGACTACTGGTCTAGTGCCCAAACGTCTGGCATTTGTTGAAGTAAATAAAGAAGTATCAGAAGCAAAGCAGGTAAGTATTAAAAAAACTTTAAATTTATTCTGGATTTAATGTGTAATGATAACAAAATCATAATCCATTCTTTTCAAATTTTCTAGGTTATCTGAATTATGTATTTTTTTTTTCTTCTTTTAGCTGTTTTCCAAATTTAGCTACCCAATTTTCCAAAAATTGAAGATTTTGACAATACATTTCTTAGTAAATTAAGTGAATGTAACATATTGGTTTTAATTTTACTTCAAAATCACAAATTCGCAAATATATTTAATTATATCTTAAGTATTTTTATATATTTAATGACCTCATAAGTAAATATATCAGTAATCAATAACCTCACAGTCAAATGTTTCAATAATCTCATAATCTTAGATAGTGAGATTATCGAGCATGCTTAAAACTTTTTCTCGCAGAATCAAATTTTATTCCTTGAAGCAATATTTTTCAAAAAAAATATTTCACTTTTTGATAATATTCTTCTAAAAGAATTAGAGTGAAATAACTACTTAAAAAGCAGATATATGTTTTATATTGCTTATATATTTTTAAAAAATAAAAGTAATAATCTTTTAAAAATATTTCACATCACTTGTGATAAAAACATTTATCTCCTAAAATGAAAAAAAACAATGTTGGGGGGAAGGAAAATTTATAGTTTATGTAAAATACTCTTTAAGCTGCTGTCGTGTTCTTCCTGGAGGGAAGAAATGAAAGTTTCCAGAGCCTGAGGCAGGTTAGACTTCTGTACGATAGATGGCGAGACCACCTATCTCCATCTCCACAATTTAGGCATGGAAATGGAGGCGAGGGAAATATTCTCCAGCATCCGTGGTTTCTGCTGCGACCGCCCTGAAGACTTTCGGTACCACTGATTTAACGAGCACGTACTCCGTGTGTACTCGAAAGATATTTGGTGGCATCGGGCATCGAAACCAGGCCTTCCGGTCTGGAGTCCGATCTTCTAACCACTAGGTTTCCCACGGCCTCTGGCCCTTTAAGTAAAAGTTATATTTGATTGTAAATACTTCATTCATAAGATATCGATATTTTGTTTATTTAAAAGTGTTAATGGAGTTTTGGTATAAAAATTAGAAACAAAGTCTTCAGTCAAAAAGAGAATGCAATTTTTTTTCGACATAAATAAATAATACATAAATGAAACGTACAAAAAGAGTAAACTTTTCGAAGAACTTTTTAAAAACGTTTACATTTTTGATTCAGTATAAAAATTAACTTAAATACAAGAACTGTTGACATTTATTAGAAGTAATAATTTTCAATAATTTTCTTTAAGTCTAACTTTTTATAAACAATATTTTTTTCAATAATTTTTAGACAAGCAAAATCGTCGGATTCCTTCTCAAAGAGGAATATTTTGATACTAATAAACATTAATATAACCCATTTCAAGATGTGGTAAATCCAATTTGGTAATTGGGGATATATTGGCATTATCCTTCGATTAAGGAAATTCGCCAATCTTAGGTAGAAACAATTAATAAGCCTGGTTATAGTTTGCACACAGCTAAGGTATAGCTAAACTAAGCTTATAAAAAGAGTTCATTGACTAGTTTGTTATAAGCAGTTATATCTCAAGAATAAAATAATTTAATCAGAAGTTTTTCTCTCTTGTTTATTTCTTTATGCATGTGTAAGCATAATTCATATCTATATAAATTAATTTTCATTAAAACTTTTGATTTTGCCTGAAAGTACAAGAAACACGAACAAATACATACAGAAAATGCGTTTGAGGCGGAAGGGGATGTAAATGTAATATATATGCAAAATTATTTTCCTTAAAAATACAATCGCGCAAAAGATGAAATTAAACTTCATATGCATGAATTTTTTTTTTATAAAATAAAATAGCGCTTGCATCTCACGACTATGATTTTAATCATTAAAATAATGTTCCAGATTCCCTTGAGTATTCAAATAAGTTTTTCACTTGGTTTTTAAACGCTGTTTCCGAAAAAATTAGAATAAACATATCTGAAAGATCAAAAAAAGATAAACTCCACTGTAAATTTTTATCTAGTAAATATTTATTATCTATTAAATATTTATTACCTATTAAATATTTTTATTGATTTTTTCAGACTGACTTAAAAAATATTTGTTCTATTATATTTATTCATGAGTGAGAGAGATTTATTATTCATATTACGAGGAAAACCATCATTAATATTAATATGACTCATTTAAATGCATTAAATACAAACATGGTTTTCTTAGGCACAAACTAATGGCTGGAAGTGTTAAATCATTGAGAAATAATTCCAGTATAATCATTATTGTTGTATTTTATAATATGATTGCTTCAATTTTTTTAAAATTTTTGTTTCCTTCGTTTTCCTATCATTTATTGATATTTTGTTTCTCATCTTATATAAATATTCTAAAATGTATAAAATTGTTTTTAGAATAATATTAAGGTATCGTTCCTCAAAAAAAAATAGAAGAACCTAATAGCTAAAGAAATATAGATATTCCAGAAAAATATTTTTTGATAAATAAGTATTGTTAAGTATATATAAATATTGGAATTATTCCTAGTAGTGTGTTTATAGTAAATTTAGAAATTTTGCAATGAAATTCACTCCCAAAGACTATTGTAAAAAGTTTTAACTTCTCAAGTGTTAATAAATAGTTTGTGTGAGTTTGATAACTTCGTTTCTGTAATAAATATCTGCATTTTTTTTACAAAAAATCTAGCCTAAATACATTTTGGAAAGCCTATAGCGAAGGTTAAAAAACAAGTAAACAACAACACAAAAATAATAAAATAACAATATAAGTATTTAATATTTTTTTTAAAAATAGAATAAAATATCACAAAAAATAGAATGAGTGGAGGAAAAAAGAAGTTAAATATTATATAATGACCAATTATTTGTACAAGACCTCAATAAAGCTCATTCACTTAATTTTTTTCACTGAAATAAAGGTGTAGTCATGATTAAATTGTTAAATTGTGGACTCACAATGTAAAAGCGTAAGCATGAAACAAAAAATACGTACTATATCCTTAATCTGAAAGAGGTTCTGTTAAAAAAAACGATAATGTTCCAGCTTTCTCACTTGTAGTTCAAAAGCAGTGACGTTTGAGGTAACAAACTACATGCAAGGCAAATCGCTTCGCGTTTGTGCAAACAGAAGCACAGCTAACTAACAAGCTATAGATTTTAATATAATGTTACTAGAATAAGTGAATAGGCTCCTGTCCAGTTCATGGAATAAGGGAATTACAAATTATTAAAAAAATAATAATTTAATATTATTAGCATTTAAGTTACTGTCCTGCTGCATCCACACAACCGTTCCAGCGTTTGTTTGTATAATTGTTCAAAACACTCTTGGAATCTACGATTTGAGAGGTTGTTCGATTGCTTCGTCACATTTTCCTCGGCTTTTGTTCTTGCGAAGTTTTTCTTTCGTTGATGATGCGCTTTTGCTTTCCACTCACTTGACTGGCGTTTTGTATGAGGGATGTAAAGAAATCACCATATCTCATCATTTGTCACGGTTATTTCAAGTAGCTGACATCTTCTTTAGCCATGTCAATTAAATCCTTGGGCATGTTCACTCTCCTTTCTTTTTGTTCAGGTGATAACATTTATGTAGCCATGTGCAAACAAATACGATGGTTGTTTAAATCATCATGAAATATGCTGCAAACACTGCCAAAGTTCAGAGGCAGTAACATCAACGGTTATTCGGTTGCCCACCTGCGCGATTTCTCGAACGCGCTCAACATTCTCATCAGTTGTAGAAATAGAATGGCGCCTAGAGCATACGTCTCTTATGTTTGTCACGAAAACGCTTAGGCCACTCGTAAACAGCCTTGTTTTTAACCGGGAGCGGGTGCGTCGGGCATACAGCCACCCCAGGCTCACGAAAGCTGTAATTCTGGGAAAACTGTTTATTTGTTACCTATGACCTTGTCGGAGTATCCTCCTATATGACATTCTTCATGGGAACTAAAATGCATTTGTCACATATCTCTCTTTTATTCGGGAGTAGCAAAGCTTTTTTTACAATCTTAAGATGCTTGTTTTAACTGATTCCCCGCACCACCACTTTTTTTTTTTTTTTTTTTTGCACCACAAATTTTTTCTATGAACGTGCTACATTTTTGCCCTAGGAGCAATTTAGTGGTTTTAATGCTGGGTTGTACGACTTATTATGATTTATAAATGTAAATGAGTAGAATATAAAAAAAGAAATGGGCCTTTGTGATCTCTATCGAAGGAAGTTGAAACTGCTCAAGCAAGGGAAGAACCTGCTGAAATAAAGCATATTAATCATGACACAGAAACTAAATTTGAGAAAAACGATGGATATGAAACGTTTGAGTAGAAAAGAAAATTTGCAAATGCTACCTAAAGAACTCCATCAAGGAAATATGAAGCCATAAGTCATACACTTTGCCCTGCCGAATAGACATAAGCAACAAAAAGTACAACATTTTATATGTAGACCATCAAAGGACAGTAAAACTACAATAACTTCAAAAAATATATATCAGTTTTGCTGCAAATTACATTCCTGTAATGTTAGCGAAAAGTGTCTGTTATTTCTGACCTCTTTATTGTAGCCACAAACATTTGAAACTTCTTGGTTCAGTTTGATCATATTGTTTCTCAAACTAGCAAAGAAAAATTGAAAAGGTCTTAAAAGTAGGTAAAAATACTTTCTCTTAAGGAAATTATCCTCTGGAATAATGAGACTTTTGTCGTGTACAGCAAAACTAATTATAAAAAACGATCGTGGTGAATCAGTCGCCCGCGTCACCATTAACGTTAGTATTGACTGCGCGCCTGTTCCCGTATTAATGACATAGTTTCCGTATGCATTCTTTAGCTTCTCCAGTATCTCAAAAGGTGATTTCTTCAGCAAAGCACGAAATTTGATGTTTGCACGCTGCTCCAAAAACTTTTCAAAATCCTACGAATCAAAAATTCGCCTTGTCAGAAATGATCTGCAGCTTACGCCGGCAGTACCGGAAATGAATTCTAGATGGCTGTGTATTTTCCTCATTAGTGCTACCTGTGTTAGAAAGCCTCAGCTTAATGTAAACAAGAAATATTAAAACAAATTTTTAAGTCAATGCCTACTTAGATCAAAAAAGAAAAATTTTGTTTTATCTACTTTTTATTAAATAGTTACAATTAATATATATACATATGACAGAATCACAACATTAAGTGGTAATTGATTTTTATTGATTATCGTTAAAGCATCGTATTGTTATCCAAAACAATCATGTATATAAAATTTCAGTTCAACTGAATGCTTTAAAACGTGAGAAAAAAAATATTTTTTAAAGTCTTTACACACTCACAATTCGGGGTCGCTAAATCACCAAAATGATGTCAATGTAGCTGAATTTGTAATTATTTTAATAATTAGTTTTAATCAACTAATTTTTATTAATTATAATTAAATTACTGTATTGTCATCCAAAATAATCGTGTACATAAAATCTCAACTCAATTGAGCGTTTTAAAATGTATTTTATTAACGATAGAAAATTCCACCAAGATAAATAGGTAAATAAATATAGAGAGAGTGTGAGCTAATAGTAGTAATTGAAGAAGAGTTATAAATATTAGAAAATATAGATTCCAACAAGAAGCGTACTTTTTCGACAAAACATAGAATAAAAAATTATTAGCGTGCTACGAATGTCTTTGGGAATGTCTTTGGGAAATGTCTTTGAGAAAAGGGGAATGTCTTTGAGCCGGTAGAGATTACATAGTTAGATTTATGAAACTTTCTGTATCAAAGTAATTTGTGTTATCTAAGATCATTTTTTTTCTAAATTATTGTTGTTGTTTTTTCATCTCCGTTCCCAATTAAAAAATGTATACATATTTATATGCGAAATTGTACCATGACTTACGTGGTTATCACTAAGTCACACTTATTGTTTAAGCTTTGTGTATTAACCATTCTTTGATAAGTTTAAATTAAATGAAAAACTTTTACTGAATGGTTCATGTAATAAAATAATTTTTTTATACAACTAAGTGTTAATTAGCGTCGCATTTCAAAGCGACAATTTTGTATCATAGTCAATTGACGAGGATGACCTTAAGCTTGCACTTCCATGCCCAAAGTACCACGCCCCACCTGAGGGAGGACTTTGAGCCTTGGCCGTTTTAATTTATATCAGCTCCTCTCTCTGACGGATCCTCAATTGCAATAAAGCTCGAGCTGATCCCATGCTGGATACAAACTCATTCCCATCTAATGAATAACACTGCAGAATTCAAGATCTAAGCAATAAAAGCATCAACTTCCCTTTATACAAGATGATTCGCTACCAGACCAACAAACTTATATGGTGTACAAGGGATACAAAGAAGACTCGAAATCATATAGAAATGTAGGGTCACGAATGCCTTAGTGGAGATCCATGGTGCAAAGAAGAAAATAAAAAGAACAGAAATAGCAACGCATTAATGCAGTGTTTCTCGTCAAAGTGTGGGGCGCGATGACCCTGACCTACAAGGGGGGCGCGAGCGTATCGAAAATTTAAAGATTTTTTTAAAAAAATAACCGGAATGAGAAGTAAAACAAAATGCTTTCTTCCATAATAAAAAAACACAACAACACTGACATAATTTATGTTTATTATGTGGTTTTTTTCCCGTCATCAAATAGCTATCTTTGATCCCAAACCAAATTAAAGAAAAAAACATTTTGTTTAATTGCTGTATTTCCTCAAGGAAAGATTTTTTTTATTACGTTTTAACATAAAATATTACTCGTTAAAAAGAAAAACGAAACCCAGACCCTGAGAAAAATTCTAAGAAGATAAGCAATTCATCACTGTAATTATTATTGTAATACTGTACATTAGTTGTAGAAAAAGAAAAGGAAGTCATGATTCACTTTTCAGCCAGACTGCATAGTACGTTTATAATCATTTGATTGACCTTCAATCTTATGGTATGGTTATTATCAATATTAGTTCCCTCCATATCTTTTATGCGTTTGCTTTTCGCTTAGGAAAAATTGTAAATAATTGAGTTTTTTGCGATATTTGGAAAAGAATTGATTAGTTTAACATTTCTGAAGGATAATTGAAAAGTGTCTGATTTGCGTCCTTTATTATGGTCTTGTACTTTTGAATCATTTTAGTTCAGTTTTATTGGATTCTTTCTCAAATCATCAAAGAATTGAATAGTCCTTGAAAGAAGGTAAAATATACTTTCTATAAATTAAAATATTCACTAGAATTCCGATTTGTATCGTGTACAGTAAAAATAAATTCTAAACAAATGATTGGGGTGACTGAGTCCCCCGCACTACCATTAATGTTAGTATCGAGTACGCGCCTGCTCCCGGGTTAAAACATTTTGAAGTCTTCTCGCTTTAAATGTTAAAAAGTAACACAATTATTCTTCATCGGAATTTTATATTCTTTTTCATAATTTAACATTAATTCTAAATGCTAATTAAAATTACAGGTTTTTAAACAGTTTACAATTATAGCATTTATCTAAAAAAAAATCATTTTACATTTTTGTATACAATGTCGTGCACACAGTTTTACTCTCCTTACAGTTCAGCTATTATATCAAGAATAATGTTTTATTTTTAAAAAATGAACTCGTGCGAAGAGTCGGTGTTTCAGCCAGTATACGTTTGATGTATCAGTACTGAAGAATGTATTTTATAAATAATTTATTATTACTGAATTTGTTGGCCGCGGTAGCCGAGTGGTATAGGTATCGGATCGTGGCTTGCCTTGTCACGAGTTCGAGCCCAGTACCACTAAAGACCCGCCGTGTGGGCAGATGCACGTTAAATCTGTGGAGAGTTTTCCCGTTGGTGTGGTGGTGGTAATTAGGAGAGAGGGGTGCCAGCTCAGGTGTCATCACGTCACTTGACGATGGTTCAAAATTACGCGGTCCGTCGTCAAAAGCCCTCGTGCAGCTGAACGCGACGTTAATATTCAATCAATCAATCTGATTACTAATTGATTGAATATTAACGTCGCACTGTTCAGCTGCACGAGGGCTTTGACAACGGACCACGTAATTTTGAACCATGGTCATGACGTGACAACACCTGAGCTGGCACCCTCCCAATACCACACCACACCAACGGGAGGACGTTTCAGCTCTCGACAGATTTAACGTGCATCACTGCCCTACATGGCGGGTCTTTAGTGGTACTGGGCTCGAACCCGTGACAAAGCAAGCCGCGGTCCGATACATATACCACTGGCTACCGCGGCCACCAATCTTATTACTAAATTAAGAACAAGTTTAATAATTATTAGAGACTTCCACGGGCTTGTCTTGTAGAGGAAAGTTTTTCAAAGGAAGGTTTAATATCAGAAATTGACACTTAAAGAGTTATTTTTCTATATTTAGCTGAAATCTATATTTTGTCTTCAAGGCATCCACTGCAGAAAATCCGGTTTGAAAAAGGTAGGATGTTGAAAATGGTAATAGTATACGAAGTGCTTTTGTTTTCAGTACAGATAATTCCTCATCCACCTCTACCCCAAATTCAAAGAGCGATTTATTACAAAATTGCCTTTAATTTTTCACTGGATGTGAAATCTATGAAGATTTCTTCGGAAGTTGAGAGCCCTTCTGGAGTATCTTGAAATAGATCCCTAATCCACTCGTAACTTGCTACCAAGCTGTCCTCATCCAGAAAATACTTTTTAAAATTCTTTGCCAACATAGCTAAATGATTTTACATGTTTTAAAAACAACTTTCACATGTTGTTCTACAGATTTGTAAGTTTTAACACATATCGAGCTGGGGCTTTTATTCCATCATTTACTTCAGTAGTGGTAAATCCAAAATTTAAGTATTTTGAGAAGATCGCCTTGATTTAATTTTCGGAACCATGCTCGTTCGTCTGTGTACTTGTTGATTCTTTATTATGGTCGAATGTTTGCTTACGACTTAAAAATGTATGTATGATATTGTTTTAATCTACTGCCGTAAATACTTAATTACCGTGAATTACAATTAACGTGGAAAACGTTTAAAAAATGTACATTCACACAAGCTAGATTCGGTAGCTATAGGAGTATCGAGTCGACCAAAAACTGACTGGAATTGAACGAGGAAAAGCATTTTTACATGTTTTGTGCAGACGTCCGATAGTTTGCCCAGACTCACGCAAACGTACCCTATAATGTCAGATGTGATGGATATGATAGAGAGCGACATTGACTAGACTATTTTTCTAATGACATTTGTACCTTGAGAAATGAATGCTGAAGGAAATAAATCTTTAATTAAATGCATCATTTTGCGATCTGTTCCAATTTAAAAATTAGAGAAAGAAAAAATAACATAATTCTAAATAATATATATTTTAAGTAATTTTCTTAAAATATATATTACTTAAAAGTTACATATACACAAAATTTAATATACTTATGGTATTAATTTGTACGGTTTATAATTAAGATCGTATTGTAACTTTAGCGTCTCTGACTCAAAGTGCATTTTTATTGCAGTAAATACATTATTGTTGTACAGGGGGCGAGACAAAAAATTATGATTGAAAATTGGGTCGCCAGTATTGAAAGTTTGAGAAACACTGCTTTTAATGTATGAGTGGTGCACAGAGTATTTTATGACTAATTAATTAATACTAAATTAAGAACAAGTTTAATAATTATTAGCTACTTCCATGGGCTTGTCTTACAGAGCAAAAGTTTTTGAAAGGAGTTTTTAATTGACCCCCTGAGTTCATTTTCTATATTTAGCTGATATCTATATTTTGTCTTCTTAACAACCACCGCATTTTTGTAATATGTTCCAATTTAAAAATCAGAGAAAGGAAAAATAACTTAGTAATTATCCTATTATAACTTTTTTTGCTTAAAAGTAACATATACAAAAATTTAATACTTATGTCATGAATTTGTACGGTTTATAATAAATATCATTGCTTTATCGTAAAAGTGCATTATTATTGCATTCAGTAAATTATTATGTATAAGGGGCGCGATAAAAATTGTGATTGAAAAGGGGGCGCCAGTATTGAAAGTTTGAGAAGCACTGCATTAATGAGACCGGAAACATTTTACTAAATGTTTGTACGACGGACTGTAATGGGCATTCCGTAGTTACGAACAGGCCTGTTTCACATCACAGGTGACTGCTGTAGCCGAATGGTCAAGGTATCGGATCGTAGTTGGCTTGTCACGAGCTCGAGCCCAGTACCACTAAAAACCCGCCATGTAGGGGAGCGATGCACGTTAAATATGTCGAGAACTCAAACGTCCTCCCGTTGGTGTGGTATGGTAGTTAGGAGAGGGGGGAGCCAGCTCAAGCATCGTCCTCATCACTTGACCTTGGGTCAAACTTGTGAGGTCCGTCGCCAAAAGCCCTTGTGTAGCTCAACAGTGCAACGTTAATATTCACTCACTCACTCCACATCACATGACCTTCGCAAGTGTGAATGGAAGGTTACATGATTTATTAAATGGTTCTTTTTGGTGTACGAGACCCCCTTTTCTTCAGTTGCCGACTTCAGTTGCTAGAATATCTGTAGCTAACGGGAGGATATATGACATGCCAGGGATCTTTCCGAATGAAAACAATTGCGTGTAGCGCCATTCACAGGCATGCCAGACGACTTCTGGTCGTAATTTCGAATACTTGTTGCAGTACAACCTTTCAATAAAAGGTTTTCTATTCCATTAATGTGTTGCTGTTTCTGTTCTTTAATTTTGTTTCTTTGCACCATAGCTCATAACTGCGGCATTTCAGACCCTGCGTTCCTTTTTTTATTCTGAGTCATCTCTGTATCCCCCACAACACCCTGCATGTTTGTCCACCTAGTAGCGAATCATCTTGGATGTCGACAGTTATGAATCTGTCTTAAGGTATCCGATTACGTTTGGATTTTAAGAAAGCATATAAATGGATAAATTTCAGAATATTTAGTGTCACTTGTGGATTAGAATACATGCATAAAACTGTTTTAAGGACATTTTGACAAAAAAAATTTATTTAAATACAATATTCTGGCAAAAAATTAACTTAGAATAATCTTTTTTCAAAATGTCCTCCTTTTATAAAAAATGCTTCCAAAATAATACTGTTTTGCTTATATAAAGTAAAGACTTCTCCTGAGAGTATGAACTATTTTTTTTGAAAAATTCACATCATTTTCAGAGTTACAACCAATTTAAATAATTATCGGCGTTTTTTTTTTTAATTTCTCCCATCTGTTGTCGTAAAACATGGATAAACCCACTTCTAAGTTATATATTTCAAAAATTTTAGTTGATCCTCTGTACAGAGGTCTGAGCTATATACAGGAAAAATATTATAATACTAGAAGCATTTTTCACAAAAGGAGAATATTTTGAAAATTAGTCATTCTATTTTTATTTTTTGTCAAAATATTGTACTTAAATAAATTTTTATTGTACTAACATTCTTAAAACAATTTTATATACATTTTTTAATCTAAGTGACACTAAATATTGTAAATATTATTTATACTCTTTTGCAAAATCACGGTTCTGTACGTAGTCGGATACTTTAAAGGATTACCTTATAACGATTGAACTTCTAGCTCTAAATATGCAATGAATAAATTCAATGCTGTAATTTGGAAGTTAACTCCTGACGTTAAACATAATTAACGAATGTTAATTAAATAAATAAAAAATAAGTAAGCATTGTGATATTGTTCTATTAGACTGCTATATTGAAGTTGTTATATTTTTACATAAGCAATGTTATATTAAGATTCTTATATTGTTATATTTTTATATAAGCATTGTTACATTGAGATTATTATACTTTATATCTACAAAAAGTATTATAAATCTGATTGATATATTTTGTATTTAAATGCTTAAGATTTAATACATATTACTTTTCATGAAATTTCACAAAACAAGGATCAACACATAGTGAGACACTGGATGCCATACAAACGTTTTTGGTTCTTGTGTGCTTTAGTAGAGCACAAACGGCAATGTCTAAATGTTTTTTGTCAAGTTGACTAATGGTCAGCAACATAAATCAATCACGTCATCTGGAACAGTTTTCTTGCTGCTCAGGAAATTTAAAGAACGTCTTTGCACTTGTGACTTGGAAAATGGAAGTATCAGTTGCCGTGTGATGGGAGGCCGGGCGGTCCCTGAGATACAATTTTAATTTTGCATTTGCCCTGTTTATAGGAAACAGGGATTAGTAAAGAATGTGGGTGAGTCCACAGTTCATTGCACTTTCTGGTTGACAAGGTTGTATTCTTACGCGGACTGTGAGTTCGTTTGGCAAATCAGGATAGTAGATTGGTATGGTAATGAATTCATAGCGGATTCTTTCAGAAGTAATGCGGTCAGCTTTAAAAGCACTTGCACGCTAGTTTTCGAAACCTTTCTTTTTTTCCTTTTTCCTTAGATTGACTTGCCAGCATCACTCCACGAGTCCTTCGCCTCCTCTCCCTCAGATAAGTACCGTTTTACTTTGTTTAAGTTAGTTCAGTATGCCATTATTATAAATAAAATTGTTTTACCACTGTACGATCAGAATTTAATTTTAGTCGTTATTTACTCTAGTTGTAAATCTCATGATCTGTCGGAACCGTGGATCACCGTGCTAGTCATCCGAAATGCTAGCAGTGCAAATTAAAGGTGGGAAATTGGCTTCCAGTAGACGTTTAAAAGTTAATTTTGATGGGAAGAATACTCATCACACCCTATATGGGATTAAAACATAATTGCTTCTTAAATTATTGAAAAACATATATTCTCCATAAATATATTGATCGTCATAATAAGTTTTGTTTTTCCATCACACAATAAAATGATCACAAAATCGGCTTGTTAGAGATTTAGATACAAATATTATGTTACTTTTCTTAAAGTTAAACCATTTAATCCATGCACACTTTCCAACAGTATGCACAACCAAATAGATACCCTCAGCTCATTTTTTCTTCTTTTTTTGTTTCATTTCTTTTCTTTTCACGTTCTGAATGATGACGTCCTGTGTTTTTCTTGTTTCCGACAATTACATTCAAGTACTTAAAAATAGTTCTCTTTTTCTTCATTTATTTACACTTTTAATTCATTACATTATTTTGTACTTCTTAGGTATTTTCATAATAGCCTACCAGGTGGCAAAGGCTAATAATTGATATCATCAACTTTTAACTCCACGTTTTTACTCCAACTAATTTAGTTTAACTCCACGTATTAGAGCTTCAATCCGAAATTGCTTTTTGACTTCTCCACTGAACTCTTTTTCAATTCGCATATACTTTTTTTTATTTTTCGATGAATTTCTTCAGCAATTTCTTATATTTTTCTCTCTATATGTATATTTATGGAGCTGTTCTAAGTGAGAGATTATAAATACATTCGTTTTCAAGTCAGGACAGCTAATGTATTAGGGTATTATTTAGAAATAAAAAAAATAAAGTAAATCCTGTAAAAACTATTTATTGCTTGAATAAAAGGAAGCAGGTATCCTTAAAAGAGCTTGTATGAAAATATAAAACGTTACTATATTAAAAATGCTTTTTATTCATTTTTGGTATTCTGAGTAGTTCTCTTTAATAAGGCAGGCGAAGTCAACACGGAGTCATATTTTGCAACATAATTCCAATTTTTAAAATTTTTTAAAAGTTCTTTTCTTTTTTTTTATCTTTTTTTTTAAAAAAATATCTACATTAGCGCAATGAGTTGGATAAAAATGGAAGTATTTTTAAACCTATTTTCTCTCTGAAACTATTTTCTTTTATCCTAATTTAAGAAAAATTATAAATCTAGATTTCTGGAAAAAGTAGCTACTGCTGCACCAAAAGCTTTTGAAATGTTTACTTTTGAAATAATATTGCTTGGATCATTTTCAGTATTACAGGAATAGACAGATTGAAAGAACGCTGAGAAAAGATTCCATTAACGGTCGTATTAATCTGTATAGAAATTTTTAATGGTTTGACAAAGAAATTTTAATTCTTTTTTTAGAAAAGATAGCATGTTAATTGTTTTGAAAAAAGTATTTTACATTTTGTGAGAACTTTCCAAATTTACTACCATTGCTTGAAGCAAATTAACTTTTCTAACGCGCGAAACATTTAAATTAAATGTTTATCAGAATGTTAGCACTTCAAAGTTAATTATTACTTAAAGTTATTCTTGGAAGGTTCTCATTTTTTGGTATTCATTCTTTGTCTAAGAACTTTAATTCAACTAAAAAAATTTCAACTGTAACTGTACTTAAAAGTTTTGGAAAAACTTTAAAAAATAGCTTAGGTAACAAATTATCACATCTAATTCTTGTATGTGATAAGGAAAGGAAACTGGTTAATTTTTTTTTATTCATGCATAAAAATATTTTTGATATGCAGTACTACACATAGTAACTTTTAAATATTTGTTTCTAAATAATCCTCCGAAATACATGTTAAAATATTGTTCCCAAAATTGTTATAGTGTTATTTTTAGCAAAAAGTTATTAAAGTTATATACAAGGCGTGACACAAAAAAAACGAGATTTAATGTGTAACTTGAAAAAATAGAAGAGTTGGCAACAACTGCTTTAGTGACGTCATCCCACGCACCTTCTCTATCCATGCGGCGAGTTTCACCTTAACCAATCAGGGCAGTTGGGAGTACTGCGTCATTGAGTGAACACGTGTATTTGCATTTTGCCGGGAAAAAGTTGAATCGAAAACATCCACGAAAACATTTCAAATATTAACCGAAGATTATGGAGATGAAACTTTATCTCGTGCACATGTGTTTGAATAGCATGAGCCGTTTTTCAGAGAGAAGGGACAGTGTGGAAGATGATGAACGTGCTGGGCACACAAGGTCAGCGATTACAGACCAAATTGCCAGAATTCGTGATATGAGTGGGTTTCACTCCCATCAAAGGGTCAGACTGTTTATCAACACTACTACATTGAAATACTAAGGAGGCTTCGTGAAAAAATTAGGACAAAACACCAGAATTGAGGAGTGACAGAGGGCTGTTGCACCAAGACAATGAACCCGCTCACGCTGCCCTATCTGTTAAGCAGTTTCTGACCAGCAAAAGCGTTACTGTGATGGAGCATCCCCCTTATTCACCTGATTTGACCTCAAGCGACTTTTTTATTTCCTATAGTGAAAACTTGCTTAAAAGGAACCCATTTTACCTCAGTGAAGAGGTTCAGGCAAAAACCTCCTTCCAGACTAAAACCATCTCGTTCTAGAATCATTACCGGCAATGGCAGCACCGAATGCAGAATTGTGTGAATGCTGAAAGGAACTACTTTGAAGGTGATAATGTCACGAATAACTGATTCTGTACGTACAATGATTTATTGGGCCAGTCTGTTTTTTCTGTATCGCACCTCGAAGATCTTTTTAAGTTGAAAAATTGAAAAGAGGTTTCAATAAAATTGTTGATTTGCATTAAGGAGCAATCAGAAATTTTACAAGACTATTATATGATAGATTAAGTATTATTGGAAAAGTATTTATTTTAAATGAGAATAATTTTTTTATGTTTTTTTTTAAATTGTCAAGGGTTTAAAACATTTTTTCTTTATATTTCAACTTCTGTACTATTAGCTCACAATCTCTATTTCTTTATTTATTTATTTATCTTGGTGGAGTTTTCAATCGTTAATAAAATACATTTTAAAGGACTCAATTGAGCTGAAATTTTATATACATGATTATTTTGGATGACAATACAATAACTTAATTATAATTAACAAAAATTAATTGATTAAAACTAATTATTTAAAGAGTTACAAATACAGCCACGTTGACATCATTTTTGGCGACTTGTGTCAAAACTTGAAAAGGTTTTTTGCTCACGTTTGAAAGCATTCAGTTGAACTGAAATTTTATACACACTATTGTTTCGGATGACAATACGATACTTTAATGATGATTCATAAAAATTAATTACCACATAATGTTGTGATTCTGTAATAAGTTTTTACATATTTATATTAATTGTAACTATTTAATAAAAAGTAGCTAAAATAAAAATTTTCTTTGTTGATTTATAAGTTGGAATTAACTTTAAAAAAATTATATTACTTGTTTTTTTTTATATTCTCGATATGAATAGAAATTAAGTACATAAAATGTATTTCTGTTTTATTAAAAAAAATTATGATTTTCAGAAATATAAAAGTTAATTTGATTGTTTAAAATGCGTTTGGGTAACTTATTATTATTATTGTTGAGGGGGGGGTCATTATTCAATCAAATTTCTTTTTTTTTAAATCTATAGTTTAATCTATAGTTTATCTATCTATAGTTAATCTATAGTTTCAATCTATATAATTTTGTAAGACAGTTCATACATATATTTATGTATGTATATATATCATATAGTCAAAAAGTTCCACAAGAACGGTCCCCTACGTTCCCGCATGTATTCGTTGGAGTAGAAATATCTGATTCGAGGTGTTGGCAGTACTAATAAGAGATACACACAGCTATCTCGGATTCATTTCCTATACTTTTGGCGTTAAATGTAGATCAGGGGTGAGCATTAAGTCGATCTCGATCGACCGGTGGACAGTTAAGACGTTTTGGGGGGACTGCCTGAAGATTAGCAATTTGTAATTATGTACCGAAATATTTGTGATTGGCTGACAGTATGCAGCTGACAATAGCTACGAGAACGAACTGTAGATGAAAATATTTTATTTTATTTATTTATTTATTTAGTATTTTGTATTTTTTTATATAATAAATGCATCATTTGATATTATTATATTTGTGGCTTTTACTCGTATTATTATGTTTGTGTGTATCTTGCGTTTTGCTTTAAACGCGGTTTTAAATGAGTGAGTTTTTTTTTATTATTCTTATTTTACTTATGTAGATAAGTACATATTTCCGTATTTATTATTAAGTTATAATAAATATTATAGACTTCTCTCTTACTTCACTATACAAAGGTGGACCACGATACCTTAAAAAATTTAGAAGTAGCCCGTACACTGGAAAAGTTTGCCCACCCCTGATATAGATCATTTCTGACGAAGCGAACTTTTCATTAAGATGACACAGTACGATTCAATTGACCAAAATCGATCAAAAAGTCAAATCTAATTTTTTAGCCTAAATTATTCTTTATATACCTTTGTACACTCAGGAACATTGAAAATAGCGAACCAACAAGAAAGCATTGGATTTAAATGAAATTTAATACACATAATGACACAGATGAGAGATTCACTTGATCTCAAAAAGAAGACAATTAAACGAATACAGGGTGTGCAACGATACAAATACTGGGCAACTTCAATAGCGCGTTGGACCACCTCCAGCTGCAATACATGCCGCCACACGGTCCGGCATTGAGTTGATCAGACACCTTATGTTGTCCTGGGGCAGATGGGTCCACAAATCTTGAACAGCCAACTCTAAATCATGTACAGAGTGACACGATGGCATCTGCCGTTTTAGCTGATCCCACGCGTGCTCTACAGGGGACAAATAGGGGAGCGGGCCGGACATAGAAGAGTGTGAAAATGACGTAGGAAGTCTTGAGCAACTCTTGCTGTATGCGGACGAGCATTATTTTGCTGGAAAATTGCCCCTGGGAGACCATTTAGGAAAGGTCCTACATGGGGTCGAAGAATATCATCAACGGAACGTTGGCACGTTAAGGTTCCACTCATCACAATTAAAGTGGACCGGCTATCATAGGCTATGGCCCCCAGACCATTACACCAGCTGTGCGGGCACTGTGACGTAGAACAGTGTGGGGGAATTGTACCGCTCACCAGGGTGCCTCAACACGTGTACACGGTTATCATCTGTCCCCAAAACAAACCGGGATTCATCATTAAACACAACCATTTGCCAATCTGTGACATTCCACATTGATCTGGCTTGGTACCACTGTAGCCGCAGTTGCCAATGTTCCGGTGATAAAGGAGTGCACGGAAAGGGCGCTTGGATTTAAGATTTGCTTCTGCAATGTGTCTGGAAATTGTTTCTGGAACAATAGCTACGCCTACGTCTGCTCGTATCGTTGAACGAGTCACTGTGGGGTTCACAAGTGCTTGTCGCATGATCCTTTGATCCTCTCTCCTCGTGGTCTTCCTGGTCGCTCCAGACCCGGTTTTACGCTCGTGGGTACCTTCTCGTGTCCACTGCTCCCAACAATTTCTAACGGCACACTGCGAACGATCCACCTGGCCAACAACATGGCGCGTCAACCAGCCTACAGTTTTCATCCCGATGATCAGGCCTCTCTCAAACTCGCTTAACTGTGAGAAATGTCTTCTAGCACGTTTACCTGGCATGTTTCGCTTACCAAAGTCTTCCTACAATCGGCGGGTAATCGTCACGTTTATGAATCTTTGAATTTGCGCTGGCTTATATAGCCCCCTCTTCCTGACTGTAGCGCCACCTAGGCGTGTATGAGCATGTATATTGCATGTATATTGGCACAAAACTTGATCATTTGCATATCACATTACGCTGTACTTATTTGCAAAGTTTCGCGATTGTACTAAGCTTCCTTCTTGGGTCGCTGTTTTCAATGTCCCTGAGTGTATATAACCTCACAAAATTTGAGAGCTGTAAACTTAAAAAACAAAGAATTATGATAGCTTTTACGTTCGTTTTTATTCGCATCCCTGTGGCAAATCAAAACTTTAAACTGACTTATCTCAGAAAAATAAAATAACTAGTTTGTCTTCATTTAAAGAGCTAAGGCTTTTTTTTCTATTGTGCCTAATGCTTTGAATTTCTTTTTACCTATTGCCAATAGTATCAAAGCAATACTTATTTTTTTTTAAATAATTGAACTCAGAATTTATACATTTTTAAGGAATTTTCAATAAGCATTCATAAAAAGAAGTGTACGAGTACCAATCACGCTATCGCAAAAACCATACCAACTTTTGTTGCACATAGATTGACGTACTTGTAAATCAAATTTCATGCGTGTACGCAAATTTTTGTAGGGGAGGATCAGCATTTTAAAATCACTTCACAAATTTTAAGTTTTTTCCTTAAAAAATTATATGGCTAGCTTTTCAAGAAATTTTGTGCACAAAATCTGTTTTACATGGTATGCACACATAGGAGGCAACATTTTTTTAAATCCTTAAATTAAAAATGTTTGCGTAAATCGTACCATGTCCCCTTAATCGGATTTTCAACTGGCGTCTTTGGAGCAGCGTGCAAAGATCAAATTCTGTGTTTTGTTCGAGAAATCCTCTTGAGATGCTCGAGATGTTAAAGAAATCATACGGAAACTATTCCAATGCCAAAGGATTTTTACTTGTTTCCATTACGAAAATAAAATTGAAAGGACATTGTTTCGAGGATCCAGAAGAAAAATGATCCAAAACGCGACGAAGTAACTAAAGA
Source organism: Trichonephila clavipes (assembly GCA_019973935.1). Classification (NCBI taxonomy): domain Eukaryota; kingdom Metazoa; phylum Arthropoda; class Arachnida; order Araneae; family Nephilidae; genus Trichonephila; species Trichonephila clavipes. Next base: position 31,436 of record BMAU01021182.1, on the reverse strand, counting down.
ACCCCTCTAAAAATGTATTCCAGGAGTTTCTTGAACAGTTATACGAATGTTGGAACAGATGTATGGATGCAAAGAGTGCAGTACTTTGAAGGCCAATAAGATTAATTTATTATTATATATATATGGAGGTCCGGCACGTCCATAGAATCCCATGTTAAATTGCGTAAGTATATGTACATTTTTCTCAGAAACTACTTACTTCATATGAATAACATTTTTACAGTAGGTTATGTGTACTATCAATAAAGCTTTAACGAAGGATTTTGTCTTTTTGTTAAAAATTAAAGTAATTATAAATTTTTTTGAAAAATGTCTAATTTCCCCACCCCCTAAAATTATGTTTAAAAAAGCCTTATCTAACAAAGTTTGCTAGAGATATCTAATTCCCTCCATTAAAATATATAAACATGTTAAAAGTATACTCGTTGAAACTTTGAGGATTAGTAATAAGTAGTTTCTGAGAAAAATGTACATAAAGTGAAAAATATTACATTTTGAAAAAAAAAAGGCTTTAAAGTAAAAATTTGTAATTTGTGGAGCATTTACTTTTTTAGTACTTTCTAGAAGTATATGCAGTATTTCCTTTGCCTCCTGCGCCTACAAAAGACTCATCTAATGTTCCTTTTTTTCAATATTTTTGATGGTTTCGCCTTTTTTTTTTGTGGATCTTAAGATACTTTTGTTGAGCTACGCGAATCTTAGGTGCATCTAATTTTCCATAGAAAAATTTTCTGAATAGCATAGGATTACCTAGATCTCTAAAAATTGGCTTTGTTTTATTCATTATAGTATGTAGCAGGTTTAGTGTGCAGGTATATAGTGTGTTTATGATCATAGTGTATTTTGTTACGTTCAGTTTCTGCCTTTTGAAGTGTGCACCATGAATTTATACCCGCAGGACGCAGTCCATGTCGAGGGTTCTCTTTTAAAGACAGAAGAGGAAAATAAACAGTCCATACAGCATTCTGTGTATATCAATGATATTATTTCTAATATTCATACTATAATTTCTATTAACTGTTTATATTAAATATTCGGTCAATCGGTAACGACCACTTAGGCTTTTTCCATCACTTAACTTTTTTTTCTCTCTGTTTTTTCTTTTATGATCAAAAAGACGTGTACCTATACACTTTTGGATAAGCCAAATACACTCAAATTTTTCCATGTGTACAGCATATGGGTTCGCGCTCATCAGAAACTTATGCAAGGGGAAACACAGGTGCTCCTAGCAGAGCTCATTTGATGCGCGTCAAGCAGTACCCTCATTTAAAGGTAAATAAAAATGCATCTAATAATGGTATCTTCTCATGTCATATATCATTTTAAACAGAATAATTTGAATTTTAAAAAATATTTAAAAAAGTTAAAATCAGCAATTTTTTTGAAACTTTATGTGCCGGATCCTCTTAAATAATTTGTAGCTGATCTATTCCGGTTACTTTTTGACCTTACCATGTGTATATGCTGGTTCCTGGAAAATGAACGGAGTGTCAATTGGTCCTCTGAAAAGCTCCACTTAAGGTTTAAAGATCTCAACTCTGTACCTCACAACATTAAAGTTACCTCCGTGAAAAACAAGAAGCTCTATGGCCGGCCCTGTTATAACACCACTCTTTTCATAATGGTCACTTTTCATGACGTTGCAAGGAAGGTATCTGGTTTTTGGTTCCCATTAAATATGAACACGTAAAAATAAGTGTTCAGACTGAATCTCGAAGCAATAGCGAAGGGAGAACAGCATCCCTGCTACTATGCCTAAGCATAAATCTCTAGACATAATTCTCTGTCTTATTAAGCATTTTGTAAACAGTAACTCGAAACTGAGATGCCAAAATCAGAAGAGTGGGGATTTGGGAGTTGAGAAGCTGTAACTATAGAGATTGCAATATTGGACAAAAAGTTCAATACCGGTATTCGGTATTTTTTAGATTTTAATACCGGGATACACGGTTTTAATACTGGTTGTAGAGAAATTTAGAAAAAGAAAGAAAACAGGTGTTTCTTTGTTTTATTCGCCAGTTTTATTAGAGAGTGTTAATATCACAACAAAATGTGCAACTTATAAATTATAACAGTACGTAAAGAATCACAAAAAAGTACAGGAACATTTTATTTAATTGAATCACACAAAAAATGTAAATATCACTATTTTCATCATATAAATAATGAAACCAAACCGAAGCATTATCAACTGATTTTTTACGTTTCGTAAATTTATTCGGGTTATTATTTATGAACATATTTATAATAAATCTGAGAAATATTTTTAGCCCTAAAGTATGACATGCGAATACAATGTGAATAACAAACTCACCAATTTGAAAAATATCTAAATATCACACACTTTCTTCACAACTACAACCTCGTTTTCACAGATACGAATATCAGACTACGAATCATGTGCATGTGCAGTATCTCTCTGAGTTGCAATAGAATAGTTTTGGTCCACCTCCTTGGAGAACTCACATATATTTTATCACTTCTCTTGATTGTGCGATGCAACTTTGTATTCACAGTCTAAGCAATTTCGCCTAGCAGGGAAATAAAAAAACAAAAATGTATGCTACTTTGCTATGTTGGCGATCCCAGAACATATAGTGGAGACACTTGAAAACATGTCTAGTAAATACCGAAAAGAACAGTATTTAAACTTGCGAATACTGGTATTACAAAATTGTACAAATGGCTCTAAATACCGGTATTTGGTATTCCGGTATACTGGTATTGCTATCCCTAGCTGTAACCTCTCCTTCACGCTTTGCAATTAAAGCCGCATAGCAGTCACCTTGGCTTATCATAGTTCTTGGACATCATGTAATTGATCTTCTGTATATTGTTTAAGTCCTCTGAAACTTTTTACATTGTCTGCAAATCATCGCATTCGGCCATCTTGATGCATATGTTTGAGATTGTCTAGCTTGTGTGAAGTCACTTGGTTTCTCTCCATATTAATCCATTTTTTTCAGATATAATCCCTTTTACATTATTTGCAAAAGATTAAGACATAATTGGAAGCTCCTAGAATCATGAGCTAGACCAAAATCATTGAGAATAGTGTTTGAATTATCATTCTTATCAGTTTTCTTAATTCACATAAAATAAAGACGAGAGAGGTGATTCCTTTTGTCGTGTGTCGGACTATATGTCTTACAATGCATTTTGCAAGGAAAAAGAAAATATATTTTCCAGTCAATTTTAGTCATCTAATTTTTTTAAAATTGTGAGATAGTTTTTATCCTAATTTATTTTATGGTAAAATAAGCTATCCATTAATAATATGTGCAGCCCTAATATTTCAAAATGAAATTAACTTACTATATGTTTTGAAATTGTGAAATTTGACTTCGATAAAAGCTTGTACGAAAACGAGGATTCAAAATGAATTAAAAACAAATATTTCTCTTGCGATTAAATACCTTAATTTATTCTACATTTTTTTTTCTTTTTGGGTATTTTCAATGCATAATTTATGAATTCATTTAAATTTAATAAATAACTATATTTAACAATATAAGCAGTAAATACAAATAGAAACTTTTGAAAATATATAATTGCAGATATGTCGAAACTGTAAAACCAGCAAAAGATTCGGCAAAACAAACTTTAACGCTTTAACGAATTGACTCCCCATCTCTTGTTACATTTTTGGGGAAAACGATGATATAATCTTATCCGTAATGGTTCTACACACATTTTATTTTTCTCGGAGAATAGCATTAAATTTACGTCCTTTTGCCAAAAGAAACAAAAATTAAAAGCAAAATAAAATGAACTGAAAGAAAATCCGAAGCCGAAGTAAAAATAAAGTCATTGAAAAGTTCCTTTAGTTGTAAAACTTTCCCGAGTTAAAGTGAGCTTTTCTGTTGATAAAAAAAGCAGGTCACTTGGTATTTTTGTCTTTTCCTTTCCTTAACTCGATTGAATGTAACTGCTTGGCTCTACTGGGATCTAGGGGGTTGGTATTTCTGTATCGAAAGACACGAGCGATAACTGTATATAGTTTGCTTTTTAAAGGACTTTCCTCTGATGGGGAGGAAAATATATCGATGACGTTTAAGGAAGTAAATCACTTGGCGAAGAGAACCGGTGTTATCGTGAGCACAAAGCTGAAATTTGATTTTTCTTATTCCTATCAAGAATGTATTTCAGTACGATATCCTGCTTGAAGTACAAAATAAATTCTTTTCTTTTTAAAATTTTTATTGCTTGATGTCACTAAATACCACCTATTGATTATCTATTTGACATGTGCATTTTATATGAGTTTGTTAAGCTTTCAGAAGTTTGTGCTGTTCTAATTTTTCATACAGAATCGGAAGAGGAAAAATATCCTTTGATATATTTTGAAATAATGCATATTTTTTTTCAAAAATTAAGTAAAAGTAATCTTGAGGTATTATGTTATGATACGACAGAGAGATATCTGTTTCATGATAGACTTTAAGCAAGTTATTTTTTCGATGTTAATATATAAGAGATTATTTTGCAGTGGTTCTTGTATTGTAATCCGCTGACCACTAGGGGTTTCCCAGCACCTTTCTAGGGCTCCACGGAGGTATCTTATTTAATGCTAGGATTTCACTTTTTTATAGACTCTGAAAGGCCTCGTGGACAAATTGAAATATGTGCCATCCTAGACTAGATCACTAAGTTGCCCTCAAGAAAAAACTACTAGAACATGTATTTCCATCTAAAATATAAATTTAGTTTTAAATATATTTTTAACTATAGAAGTTCGTTAAAGGGAAAAGGAATGTTAAAAAACTCTATACATAAATAGCGAGGCAGTTTTAGTACAGCGTGTTTCTAAATGAATATATATATCGGAGTTTTAATGCTTTATAGCATTTAGTACATATAACTTACAAGTATAATTTATACATCGAATGAAAGAGTAACTGAAATTGTTTTACCTACAAGCTAGTAAATGTTCAGTGTGAGCCCCATTCGTCACATGGCACACATCTAGTCGATAGGCAAGTTCATCTCAAACTTTGTTCAGCTTGTCTGAGGTAATTCCTGCAACAGCTGCTTCAATTCTGTGTCATTAGTCTAAAAGGTCAGCTGGAGAAATGTACACACAATTCTTAATGAACCTCTACAGATAAAAATCACATGGCGTCAGATCGGGTGAGCGTGGAGGTTATGCGAAACAATCTTTATCGTAAAGCCGTTTGGGGCAAATCTATTGGTTGTATGCAGTGATGTTCAACCAATCACCTACTGAAAGATGCCAGTGAGGCGGCACACCATCTTCCTGCCAAATGAAGTTATCTGGCTCACTTTCTTCCGATTAAGGAAATATCCATAGTTGCAGAGCATCAAGATAAGCAGGACCAGCTATAGTTGGTTCTCTGCAAACGAAAGGCTTATACACTTTCCACCGAGATATGGCACAAAAAACATTCAATTTAGGTGATTCTCGTTGTAATTCTAGCACCTGGTGAGGGTTTTCTAATCCTCAGATTCGCGCATTATGAGTGTTCCCATATCCACTGACATGTATCAACATGTCGTTTGCGAATTTGGCGCGTAAACCATAGTCTGTCGGTTTTACAGCTTGTACCGACAGCAGACAATAAGAATGTAGTTCCAAGTGTTTGGGTAAAACTTTCCAAGCAGTCGTCACTGGCATTGCTAATTCATGACTAACGAACAGAACTGGTTTCTTTGGGATACTAAAAAAAAGAATCTCTCACTTAAGCAACACTCTCTTCGCTAAGCCTTGGTCGTCCCGTACTTTTCTCTGTACTAAGTCGGCCAATTGTTTAAAACTGGGATGATACCAACTACAAATGTTGTTATCGTTTGAAGATTGACAACCAAACTTAATACGGAACACTCGTTGCACAGTAATAACAGATTATGTATTTCCAAACTGAAGAACACAAAACGCTTTCTTTTCACCAGTCGCCATTTTTCTATCAGCGCGCTGATCGGAGGGAAATGACAAAAAAATTAGCATACGTTTCGTGCGCATGCGCACACATGCCAGCAAACAAAACTTTCAGTTGCTCGTTCACTCTATGTGTGAATCATACTAATATGTTATATGTAATAAATACTATAAAGAGTTAAAACTCCAATATTCTTTTAGAAACACCCGAAATTATTGAGGAACCTTTCAATCACTCAGCCTTGGATTGGGAGTCAGGGAAGGGAGTCCAAATTCTTGGGGGTCGACGATGCAAGGCCGATATATAAAAGGGGTCTGTGGTGATTGAAAGTTTATGAACGACTGATTTAGTTTATTTAAATTAGAAATTGTAATATTTTCGACTAAGACTATTTGAAGGAACTCAGTTTTGAGCTATGCTCATATTTTAACTAACTCAATAAATATTACTTGGTAGAAAATTTCAAAATTGGATTCCTTGTAAATTTTTTAATTGTAAATATTGGAAAAATTACTTTCAACTTTATTGGTAAAGGTTAAACGCACACAAGCTTCATAAATAAATACATCATTTTTAGAAAATGTTCAAAAAAAAAAACAGCATGCAATATGATTTTTTATTGTTTCCTTTTAGATTTGTATATGGTAAATATACAAATACTGCAGAAGATTGTTAATTGATAAATCATAGTTACATATATTGTAACATTTACTTTCCATTTGCCATTTAAATAACAATACATCACCCATACTGTTGCTTCCGAATTATAGTACGTACATTATACATTATCACAATACTCTTTCGTCACACTCGAGGAAGAAATATTTATCAAATTTAATATAGTTACGGTATTCTAGTCATTAAGGTTACGAATTATGACGTCAATGATATACGCGTCAGTTACAAGGTTGAATTTTAGTATCACTAAGACTGTCATAATGACTAACGTTGATGATGCTCATTAAACTGAAATGAGCTCTAAAATGTTCATATGAATTGGTACAGTAATTTTTAAAAAAAGCAGTTATGTATGAGACTAATGCAAACTGCATTGTAATCTTATTATTTCGATGATTATCTCGCACATAGTATAAACCCAATATCTCAAGAAAAAAAATATAGCTCTCTAAAGAAGGTCTTAATTATCTTGTGTTCACCTTATATATGGTACCATGGAATATAACAAAAAAAAGGACTAAATACGGCATTTATTTAATCTTAAGCGTTTCTGTATGAGTATGTTTAAGGGAAAAAAACACAGCAAAGACTAAAAGAAATACCTATATTTTCATTACATAGGACGTTAAAACCACGGAAAAAATATGACTTTAAGTTTGGTTAATTCATTTAATACATCATTTTTACAACGGCAATTTTCTCTACTAATTTTTCAAACACAGAATGATCTTAATTAAAGAATGTTAGTAACAACTTGATGCAGAGAGAAGTACCGAGTATTAGAATGCATTACCTGGAGTAGAATTGTCAATGTGATGTGAAAAAGAAATGCTTTTAATATTACCGTATATGTTGCATAGAATTATATGGTCTTCCGCAATCAATGTGAGATATAATTCATATCATTCAAAGCACGCTCAAAACCGTGATTTTGCAAAAGCGTATAAATGGATAATATTTATGATATTTAGTATCACTTAGATTTGAAAACGTATATAAAATTGTTTTAAGAATATTATTACAATAAAAAATTATTTAAGTACAATATTTTGACAAAAAAATGAGCATAAAATGACCCATTTTCAAAACAGTCTTCTTTTATGAAAAAGGATTCTATTATAATAATATTTTGCATGTATATAGCTCAGACCTCTGTACAGAGGCTGAATTAGAATTTTTGAAATATATAACTTAAAAGAGTGGATTTATCCATATTTTACTAAAAGATAGGGTAGAAATTTTAAGAAAAAAACGCCGATAAAATTACTTCAATTAGTAGTAACTCTGAATATAATGGGAATTTTTCAGAAATCCTAGTTCAGCCTCTCTGGAGAAGTCTTTACTTTATGTAAGCAAAATATTATTATCATAGAAGAATTTTTTAGAAAAGGAGAACGTTTTGAAAAAAGGTTATTCTAAGTTATTTTTTTGCCAAAAATATTGTAATTAAATAATATTTTTTGTCATAATGTCCTTAAAACAATTTTATACGTGTATCCTAATCTAAGTGACACTAAATATCATGAAAATAATCCAATTATGCGCTTTTTTTAAAATCACGGTTTCGAACGTAGTCGGATACCTTAAAACAGTTAAACAAACTTTCCAGAAATGAACCACCACCGTATCAACAAGAGGAGAATCTCTAAATACTATTTTACAAATCCGATTAAAATTACATTATTTAGTTATGTTACGTACTATATTACAGGATATTGTAAACTATATTCAACAATAAAATATAATTTAGTAATAAAAAGTAAACATTTTTTCATTATCTTTGTAAAATAGAGTTCAAATACTGACCCAGAACACTGCAATGCTGATACATATCGAGAAAGAAAGTTTTGAATCATTTAGTCGGAGTGAATCAAGGAAACAGAACATATTAATGCAAATAAACATCGTTTATATCATATACCATAAATCAAAAATACGTTATTTATACAATTTGCAATGCATTACGTATACATTATTTACATTATATACAATATACTGCATATATTATTTAAACTATATACATACAAGGCACAGCGGCCTTTGAAAAAGCAAGGAACAAAAATGCATAAATCACAAACAAAATATAAAAATAGCACATATAGTATAATAGTTATATAGAGAGTCAAACCAACACACAAGGGTACACGTGTGATGGAAACAATCCACAGGAATAATAAAAATATAGTTAAAGATACAGTGATTGCCTAAAAAAGAAATTAAAGAAAAATAAGATATATACTTTCAATCAGCTAAAAAATTTCATTGGGCAATGATGTAAAACCGATTTTAAAAATAAATCGTATCCTGTGTACAAATATGATTCAAAAATCAAATACAATAAAGTTTTTGTTAAAAAAATTATACTCAGGGGTTGTATAAAATAAAAGAAAAGTAAACTAAATAAATAAAAAGATTGTATTTTGTCGGAGACTTTCTTAGCTAATATAAAACAAGATATTAATGGAATGGAAACAATTAAATTTTTGACTGAAAAACTAAATCATTATTCACAAGAAGTATCGGAAGCCTCAGTAAGATCAAAATATTTTTGCAAATGGTTGATAGCAATCTACATCCCCGACAGATTCGCAAGGCCAAATGGAATTAGTTTTTAATTGAAATCTATGTAACTAGCATAGGAATGGACCATGATGAGTTAAAATTTCATTAGTGTACCTAGGATAAGGATTAACTTTAAACAGAGTAAGAAAGTATTTTTCGATTCATAGACAGGTATGTCAATTAGTTCAACGTTGTTTAGCCAAATTTGGCTCTTGCGCCAATAAACCGAATATTTATTCACTCTCGAATTCGCTTAAACATTTTCTATTCCACATTTTTAAGTGTTTATGATGTCGCAGTGGCGGTAGGCTAACAAACCTCTTACCTACCCTAGGATTCTTGGCAATGTACCTCATAATTTCGAGACGTAGTCAAATGATAAAGATGATACTTAAGTAGGCTCCCTACTCTCTAAACTTCCCCACCTCACCAACGTCTATAAAATTAGTAATGATATATTTGATTCTACATAAATAGTATTAAATCAATATTCGGCAACAGAAGAAATGTTAAAGTGCTCATTCGTATAATTAACATAAGTAAAATAAAAGCATTTTGAGAGGGATTTTTTTACAAATTAACTCTTGGTGGATATCTCTTTAGTTGAAGACCTGCAACTACCTGGCTATGCGAAAAAGGAACCCACTGCCTCATAAAGTCACATGGAAAGAAAAAGAAATAAGCTGTCTATACATATAGCTGTATTCTTCGATTTGAATCAATAGAATACGGCATTTTGATGAAGTCTGCTTTTCCATCAAGACAAATTTACTAAACCTTTCAGGACAGCCTTTTTTCTCTTCTCATCTTCCTCTTTAGCTCAGGATTTCTTGTGATAGGTTCTCTTTTAAAATTTTCGGTGTCTTGACTCCCAGTAAATTTTCTCTTTCTTGTCAGGTTTTCAATCATGGAGCTAGATCGTGCTGGAAAAGAAACATTCCCGGAAGTCAACGCGTTTATTCGCTGCTTTGAAGGTATTTGGCAGAAAGGTTAAATCTCTTCGTTAAAGATTATCTTTGTTGGGGTAAGAATGGAGTGAAATGTGATACAAACATTTTAGAGTATACGCAAACATGAAAAAGACGTTTTTAATGAATATGTACCGTATGTGATACAGAATAATTCACTAAAAATTTCTTTATTCAACTTTAAGCAATTAATAGGTTTATAAGTTTTCTTTTTATATCTGAAACGGAAATTTAAATATAAACATATAAAATTAGTAGAACATTTAATGATTACCTTTTTAACTAAATACCTAAAGATTACAAAGGAAAAATCAATTTTTTTTCTTTTTATTCCATCTTTCCTCTTTTTATAACTAATGAATCTAAAAATTAATGGGTCTACCTAAAACCATCACTGCTAAAATGAAGCATTAAAAAAAAGTATAGTCTAAATATGAGGTCGTTGAAGTACAGTCTGAATATACACTGTTGACATCCCACTGTTAAGCCCTAACAAATTCAAATGCAAAGTTCTTTGCAAATTTTAGCAAAAAACTACTTTAATCAACAATGGGTTGAATCAACAAAAAAAGGAGTAAAGAGATCGAATAAAATGTGAGAAAAAGAAATTTTTCATTGTCATAATATAGCTTTAAAATTTAAGATCATTATTAAGGAAATCAGGATTAAATTGTTACAAAGTTGAAAAATCATCAGCAGATAACTAACTTTATTAGTATTTCAAACAATATCTCCTTTGTGAATAACAAATAATTATAGGAAAATGTGTCATTAACTTTATCATTTAACTTGAGTATCATTAGAACATTTTTCCAGCATTTAAAAAACATTTTGGTGAAATCTAAATTCAGCACTTGAAAAGTTCTAGAGTAAAAAATATCTCTACTAGTCTGTAATTATCTTTAGGCATGGCAAAAATGGCTTAAATTACGAAAAAATCAAAGCACTTTAAAATACTCATAACTTTTCATAATTTAAATTAAGCGAGATTTAAAATTTTTGAAAAGCTAAAATGCTTTTTTTTGTAAAGGCTTAGTGATGAATTCTTTTTAAGCAATTGAAGGTGCACTTATAATTATTTAAGTCTTATTTTTAAAATAATTCAAATACATATGAGCCCGGACTTAAGATACATAAGTATCTTCACTTAGCTCATTTATATATATATATAGGCTAGGTTTTTAATTGTTATATAAGGTGTTACACGAAGAGTTGTTCTCTAAAATTTCCTTCAATGTAATAATTATTTGATTCATTGAATAACAGTATTAAAATGTTACTGTTTCAATAGCTATGTTGGAAAATTACGTATTTTTCCTTCCATCTAAAATGCCCTTCTGGTTTATATTATTTCATATCAATTATTCATCTTTTAATACTGTATTTATTCGAAATATTTCCTATTTATTCTTCTAATCGTTATAATTATTTTGATTACTGAAGAGAATATTCATATAAATTCGGGTTGTAAATTGAATCAATTTTTCTTATAAATGTAAATCCATAACGGTAAAAATTTACAAATCACAATTCAAATGCTATTTATCTCTCTGATAAATAATCAAATTATAATCAACGCAATATTTAACACTCAAATTGTACAAAATCAAAGCATTATATCCATATTATAATATATAAAATAGATTTTTAAGGCAACGGAAATGAAATTAAAGTATTAAAAAGGTTGTAATATTTTTTTTAAAAAAAAATACATGTTACATAATCCATCAAAAAGAATCAATTTTTAAGAGAATAAAGGAAACAAAGAAGTAAATAATTATTCTCCTCGTATATTATATTTTAATAAGAAAATAAGATCGCATTTCCCCTTAAAGTGATTGTTGATTATATCCCTGTCAAATTTGTTTTTAATTCATGAAAGAGGGGTATATATACCTGCTTTCCACCCAACGGTGAGCCCCTATTGTACGAATTTTACAACTGTTCATACTCATTACTCAAATTGTAAAACTGTAAATTACTTAAACTATGTAGTTCTATTTATTTGTTATATTCTTTCGCAAAATTCTTTCGTGGTTCTTCGCTTCTGTTAAATTCATCACTGAGTGAGTGAGTGAATATTAACGACGCACTGTTCAACTACACGAGAACTTTTGGCGATGGACTTCGTAATTTTAAACCATAGTGAAGACAACATCTGAGCTGTCTTCCCTTTCCTAACTACCACACCAACAAATTCATCACTGAAGCTGCATCGTCTAACACTTCAGTGATAAAGTCATCCGCTTTTGATAAACCTACAACTCTTGGAGCTTCAAGGAAAAATGAATATTTAGTTTCGTTGATTGTTCATAATCTTCGAATGAGACAGTTCCTTTCTTCACACGTAATGATTCCATTTCAGGCAATCATTGTGATATTTTTCTGCGAGAGTTTGAAATAATGTACTACCGCAACCGTATTGCGACATTATATGAAACGAAGCACATTGTTGCAAATACGATACATGCGAAATCAGAGTTGCGAACTTGCCTAGTAATCTTGAAAAATGGCATTGTTGCGATAGTAAGTAATAAATTTATTCTAGCATAAAAAAAAAGCTTTTTTTATAGAAAGACAGAAATATAAAACGAGACTTATACAGAAATCAAATGTTAGAAACATGAGTCCCTTGTTACAGAAAATAAATAGAATAAAATTTCTTTCACAAAAGCGAGTTAAGCAAGGAAAATATTTTTTAAAAAATAGAGAGAGAGGTTGAAAAAAGTGAAAACATATTTTTTATATATAAAAATCTGTGCGTGTGTATGTAACTAAACTCCTCCTAAGCGGCTGGACCGATTTTGATGAAATTTTTAGTGTGGGTTCAAGTGGATTCGAGAATGGTTTTGATTCACAAATCGGTCCGATATCGCAATTAGTTAAAAAGATATTAATTAAAAACATTAAAAATATTCAACTCAATATTTACATGCAATGTTGTAACAACTTTATTGTTATAAAAATGACGTAAGTTGCTGTGGAAATTCGATTTTCAGCCAAACTGGCAAAACCGGGGTTTTATTTTTACAAAAATGCAGTCGAATCATGCTTTTTAGCGTTTTTAATTAATATATTTTCAAATCATCTTTATATATAAAAATCTTCTGTGCGTGTGTATGTGAATGAACTCCTCCTAAACGGTTGGACCGATTTTAATAACATTTTTTGTGGGGTTCAAGTGGATTCGAAAATGGTTTAGATACACAATTCAGTCCGATATTGCAATTAGTTAAAAATGCGCCAAAATTATGTAAGGGTGCGTGCGATTGTTCATAAAAAATTCATGGGCAATTTTCTTCACACCACTATTTTGAGCGGTAAACTTCAAGGTGAAGTTGTACTTCTACCACTGAGATCCCAATGATTCTTTCAGACTGACTTACCCATTCAAATGTTTGCAATTTCCAATTCTCTGGGCATTTACTATGACCACTAATAAGTCACAAGGTCAAACAATGATAATTTGTGGCTTAGATTTAGAAAACCTTTGCCTTTTGCACGGTCAATTATATGTTAATACCCCTCAAGAATTAACCAAAAACATTATACATTCAATGTCATTACGATAAATTTATTTTTTGTGCATTAAAAAATATACCTGTTATGAAAATAGCTCGAGTTTTATATCTTTTTTACCCTTTAATTAAAACAAGTTTAAGTTTCTATTCAAAATAGCTTCTCTATTCAACTTAGTTCGTCATAAAAACATACTCACACGCAATTGATAGGTCGAATTGTAGTAACTGTATATGTGATGATGTCAAGTATTGTAATAACTTTCTTTATAAAAAAAATTTCATTCAAACGCTCCAGAAAGATACAACTTATTCAAAAAGTTTGTTATTTTCGGATTTAAGTCGTATGTACAGGACGTCTGTTGGGACCGCTAGTAATACATATAAAAATAAAAGTAACACTAATAGTACTTATAATAAAGAAAAATAGAGCAAAACAAACAATATTAGTATATGACCCTGACTTTCTTCAAATCCAAAAATTGAAGAAGTCCTGTCTTCTTAACAGAATAAATGTATAATGAATAAAACCATCTCACCTTTGATTCCTTTCTTTTCAACAATATTTTGCTGCTTAAGCAAAAGGATAAAAAATTGCAAATAATTGTGTCAGTGAGTGAGTGAATATTAACGTTGCAATGTGTTCCGTTACACTAGAGCTTTTGGCGATGGACCTCGTAATTTTAAACCATGGTCTAGTGACGAGGATGACTCCTGAGCTGACATCCCCCTTTCCTATCTACCACATCGCTTCCCAACACGGCGGATCTCGTTAGTGGCACTTCGAACTCGAGACGTGCCAACAATGATCTGATACCTTGACCACTAGGCTACCATGGCCAATATTTGTGTCAGAACGTTTCATTTGAGTCCCGCGTTGCAATGTACAGTTTAAAAGGGATTCTAGAAAGACAGATATGCACCGTTTAAAAATAGTGAGAATGAATATAATAAACTATTTCACTACTGGTCTCTTAAATCCAAAGGTGTACGAAAACTACATCTAAAAAAGACAAGTTGGGTATTTTTCGTTGGGATCCGAGGTAGAATTTCATCCTTACCTTAGCACGAAAAAGGATTTTGTCATGCAAAATTCCTAAATTTATTTTCTTCTTCCATTTCTCTAAGCAAATTAAACTCCACCATATTTTTTTCAGTGCCATTCTTTCTGTTATTAAATATTGTAACAGTTTAAGATTAAATTAAATCTGACTTTACGCCCTCTATTTTAAAATCCACTTAAAAAAAAACCCAGATTCCACAAAAATTTCTTCTTTATTTCGAAACAATGCTGCAATAGCGTACTATAAAAATAAATACAGTAAAACGTCGCTTATTCGAATCAATTGGGACCGGACACCGTTCAGATACGCGATTGTTCGGATAACCGAAAACTGAATGCGATCCATGCAGTATATGAAACCGGAGACAATATGAATATTGCAAATCATTACTTGAGGCAAACGTACTTGAATAAAAAGCAAGATAGGTGTAATGTCGCAATTTTACCTTTATTGTGGAAAATAATCGCTTGTTTTTCGCTGTACCATTGTACACCTTCGTTTTTTTTTTGCTGCAAGGTCTATAACACTCTTGAGCAGCAGTAGTTGAGTAGGACAACACTCTGATTGTTGTTTGTACCACTCCATGGCTGTCTGTAATGCAGAAAATGCGTCAGCATTGAATGGACCCTTGCTACTTTCGTTGTCGTCCTCGTCTTCAACCGTTTCATCGTCGACAGAGTCGGATTCTTCTTTCACGGAAGTCACAATCTCGTCATCATTTAGCATTTGAAAACCACAATCTTCTGCATTGCATGCCATCCAGGTTTATATATCTTCTTCATCGTATTCTTGAAATCCTTGGATCGATTGGGCAAAATCAGTAATCTCCTCTCTGTGGTCGTTATTGAAGTCTTTTTCGCCTTCTAAATCTGACCACAGCTTATTCCATGCATTTTTCAGGTTCTGTCTTTCGAGCGAGTCCCCGCACTGTTCGAAAACTTATTCATATAGAGTACATGCAGTTGACAAAAAAACTGGTTCGGATATTTGACGCTCCGGATAATATACGTTCGGATAAACGACGTTCTACTGTAATTAGGACATTAAAGATTTTCATTGAAGGCTTGGATATAAAATGTAATCATAAACTTTCTAAGTTTGATTTTTTATCTCATTAATTTTTAATTGCCTTATTACTTCACTTAATTATAAACACGAAATAAATGCATTGATTTTCGAGATGCCATGTAAAATTGTCTTTAAATATTATAATAGTTTTGTTAAAAACTGTAGATATATAATATAAGAAGAAATTTTTAAAGATTATTATTTTACAGCATCCCATCCAGGTCATGATAATTGGCTTTACGGTATAAGACCTCAGAAATACAGAAAAAATAACTAGTTGTTTTCCTTCATAATTCTACATACATTTAACTAGAATTATATCAACTTAACAAAAGTTAATCCAATGTATATTTGTATATAAAGTTTTTCAATGAAAGTCAATAAAAGTTATTCTGCAGTACAGTTTTAAGGTGGTGAAATTCCTTTACTAAGTAGGAATGTATCGATATAGAACAATTTATAATTTTATTTTATTTTATAATTTTTGTATTTTATCAAGTAATTTGAAAAAAATTACGAACGATATGTTTGCATAATTATTTAAACATTTCCCGAAAAGTTGCTTTGAATAAAAAAACGAGAGAAGATTAATAATAATAGATATATTATTTTAATGGAATTTTAATATATTATTTATGATCTTCATTTATTCTAAGATATAAACCTTCGGAATATTTTTGTTATGTCTGATTTAAAACTGAAATGACTAAGTTTCTAATAAACCTAAATAAAATTTTAATTCTTAAGTTCGTAGTGTTCATCAACGTTAAGTTTATGTGAGTATTGATATTTCTCTATATGCACTGGTGAAAACAATTAAAGGCAGGAACGATTTTTTAAGGAAAAAAACGAATAAAAAATAATTAACGCCTTTACGTAAATAAGGTATCAGATTATAGCTGAGTTCTACCACATAATGACTTTTGACTTCGTAAGTCAGTGTGACTGTGATCGACTTTGCGTATAGGTGCACTTGCTCGCTGAAACTTGTAGCGTAAGTGTGTAAGTGTGTTTTGTAACATCGTAGCTTAGCCTAATATTTGTTTTTTAAATTTTTTTGGTTATCCATCGTTAATATGACCAGTCATCATAGTCTAGATCAGAGATACTCAACTTTTTTTTTCTGCCAAGTCACATACATAAGAACAACTATTTCACGCGGGCCACAATGGGGGGTAAACACTGTAAGATCAAAAATATTTAAAATGCGAAAAATTGATTAAAATATTAAATTCATAATTTTGGATTTTATTTTAAACTATATCAAACTCTATCAAACTTAGTTCACAGAAAATAGGTTTTCTGCATTTGATTTTCTAATCTCAAGCCTCTTGTTTGCATTCTAAACTAAACTCAGTGGCACAATAGTCCATAGACGACCAAAGCCTACTGTACCAGTCTCGCCTTACGGTCTGAGAAGCATGAGCAGATCTCCCGATCAAGTGATCTGTGTAAAACGAAACCCCTGTATTTAGTTCCCAAGCAAGCTTGGTACCCATTTATCAACTCTCTCAAGGGATAAAAGGCTCATCTGGTGTTTGAACCCCGGATCTGTGGTGTGGAAGCACGAATCGCTAACACTTAGCCAATGGGCTCCCTGTTTGCATTCTACTGTCATAAAAAGAAAGCTGTTCCAAGTACTTCGATAATTTAATTTTGTTTTCTTTTTCTTTTGACAAATTCTCCCTTATTTTTATTTCAGATATTACTTTATCAGTTGTTGGATGAAAGCACAGTTTTTACTGTCCTCCAGATGTAAATGAGTATTTTTTTTGTTTGAAATTAGTTAAGACAAGCTTGGGTATTTTTTTTTTTCAAATTTATTCAAATTCTTTGTCATTTTATTGAAAGAACATCTAACTGACTTTATCAAAGAATACATCGGAAGTATTTAAGAAACAGTCAAACAATCTCTATATCATTTCATATGTTTATCCTTAACAATATCATCAATATCATATTTTTAACAACGTATGTAATGTGTCGAATTTTATAGGATGTTGTTGTAGAATCTGCATCTGGTGATATTACAACAGGAAAATATTTTGTTCCTGCCACACAGGGTTTCTTAAGAATGTCAATTTATCTCGTCTTGAAAGTGATCTTAAAAAAAGGAGTCATTGTAAATTTTGCGCTTAGTTGTATAGTGAAGAACAAGATTGTGTTTTTTAAGTATAACATTTTCTCGTAAACTAAAAAGTTGTTGATCCACGTTTGTTTTGCTCTCTGAAATAGTCAAGATCCCAATCTCTTGAAACAGCATATATTCTGAAGATATTTTTTGCTTGGAAGACATGAGGGTTAATTAAAAATTATTGTCACCCATCAAATGGTAGCTACTCCACTGTTATTTGCTGTTACTAACCGTTACAATTACAAACAAACAAAAAAGTTATCTCGCAATTCGTAACAGCACGACATCGGTAGTAGAATTGATATATTTGATTGCCTTTTTTAATGCACTGTTCTTAAATAATGGAATTTATTAGTGCAGCAGGCAATAACAGGGCTATTCAGTAAGGTCCAGTAGGCCGCTGGTTGAGTATCACTGGTTAAAATGATTCCACAAGGTGACGGATAATTTGAAGAATTGAGTTCGGCCAATCAAAGGCTACCTGCTTTGGGTCTGTAATCAGGATTTCAAGAGAGAATTGTGGTTTTCCTTCTGTGGAAACAGTTCATAGAGTCAGGGTTTGCGCTCCACCAACCTGGCCAAGGAGGAGGTCTTAAAAGAAAATAATCTTCCCAGTGTGCTTTTTTTTAAAAAAAAAAAAAAAGAACCATTAACGGGAAATAATATCAACAGGAAGTGTTGGCGCCAACTAGAATTATGGTTCAAAAAACATTTTTTTATTATTATTTTTTTGTTTCCTGTATTTCTTTCTCTTTTTTCCACCTCGTGTCCTATGTCTGTTTTAGGGTCTTTCCTTCTCCTTAGAAGGTGTGACGAATCTGTACGGAACCTTTCCAATAATCTTTTTAGGCGTCTTTTTGGGGAATATAAATTCGCGTTTATTTCCAATCAACTCCAAAAAGATGAACGGGATATGCAAATTAGATAAGGTATTTAAGTCGAGCGTTGTAAGATAGCAATGTGGATGATGGCAGGCTATTGAGCCAGAAACTTTAAACGCATTTTTAGGAGATTCCAGGATATTAGAATCGTGAAGACGTCGTGCTGCTATTCGACGGAAGGACCAGAAAGCTGATATAGCCAGCCGTAAATATAATTTACGTACGCTTAAAATAAGCGTCAGTTTAGTCGAATTAGTTAAAGTTAATGAAAGTTAAGAATTCGAGTACGTGTATTTCTCGGATCTCCTATTTCGGTAGACCTTACTTGATCTTGAGCTTAATTATTAATTAATTGCATTATTCGTAATTTAATTTAATATAAAGGTAAATCCCTTTAGTTGACGTAACATAAAAGTATTATATGTTATTAGAGTTTTTTGAGAAATTGAAATAATAAATAAATATTATTATTAAACCAAAATGGCTCTCAGTGGTTCTTTGCTTCAAATTAATCTTGGTGTCCAAGTTGGGACCCAGGGGGGTCTCCACAAAGGTAGCACCTGTGTGTGTGTTTGCATTGTAATTGTAAAGCGTTTTTGCTGTATTCTTCCCCTGGTTCTCAAGAGTTTTGGGGGAGGGTCCCTCACATTCGGGACCTTTTTGTACATGTTTTTTTTTATGTTACCCTTTGAATGAGCTCGATTCTCTGGAGTAAGTAAGCTCGCAAAAGAACAACAAAGTTAGTTCAAGACGGTTATTTGTGACTTCTAGCTGAAAGAGATAGAACCCAAAACTTCGTTTACACTATTCATTGTAATTCCTTAAGATATTTTTTTTCGATTTGTTGCCATTTATTTCTTTTCAATCATTTTAATGATCATCAAAAATTTCAATAACGAGCAAAAATGATTTTGCCATTGAAAAAATATGAAAAGTTTTCCAGTTAAGGAGATCTATCCAATTTCTCATTAGAAGTTACTTGTGCGTATACTAAGTAAATAATGGGTGCCTAAAATTCTGAATTTTACTGGAGTCTGTATCAAGTCTAATTTGTTAGCCCTTTTTTAATTACCTTCATTTTCTCATTGAACTCTTTAATCTTTTTAAATGTTATGCCTGAGATTATCTCTGGTATACGGCACTAGAGCTACGAAATGTCACATCACAGTATTATTCAGAGAAATTGTTTTTGTTTAAGTGCATCTTTTTGTTTCTTACCTTAATATCGAGAGAAGTTTCTTTTGGCTTCATCTCTTAGTCTTTTTGCATATAATGGAGACAATTAATGATCCCAAATCATCAAAACAACTTGACAGTTAAAGGGTTAACACACTTCATTTGTTAGGTTCTTTCAGCCTTTCACAGTAGACTTTTAGTAGAGTATTTCTTCCTGTCCTTTTTTCCATTACGAACCATTTCGATTTGGAGGAAGTTGTAAGTTTAATGAAGCCATACAATGATGGATACAACTGATGGATCTGCACTGGAAAAACTAAAAAAAAAAACAATTAATTTATTTATCTTTAAATGGAAAATGTGGTGAATCTATCTGCAGTTAAATTTTCGGGCAATTTTTCCAGATTCAACACTTGGTGTTTTTCATACAAGCTGTTAGAAACATTTAAGAGCTTTGTTTTGTTTCAAAACAGGGACACATAAGCTATTTTAAAGACAATCTGCAAGAAATGTTCTTTCCAGTCATCTCATTTACTGAATTTAGAAACATTTTATCAGTCATTGCTTAACTGGGATTCATTTAAGGGATATAGTACGTTATAACAAATGTCTGGAAACCACTCTCTGATAACACTTTAACGTACTTGTAATCAAGATAATTTACTACAAGAAGAGGAAGTATATAAAGTTAAAGTAATCAGGTTAAATATAATGTCATTGTGGCATTACCTTAATTAAGTAAATGTTCGAAGAGTACTTCACAAAGCACTCGAAAAACATTCTCTAGCAAAATCTTCTTTCTAAAGTTTAGCACTCCATTATTAAATTACCTGGGGACTTATGAAACATTTATATTTTATTTTACTTTATTTTGCAATGAGCATTTATGTCGTCTGATTATCTTATTTAAGTATCAGAAGATAATTTAACGGTATATGCATATTTCCCTCTCAGAAGTACCTTTAAGCGATTTCTAGCGACATAAAAAAATTGGGATTCAATATGTCCGCTATTAAAAGTTACTCAAGAATGAAGTCAATTCCCCAACCAAACTATATTGAAATGTTCAATCAAGCCTCGGAGGTTTCTCAATGAATTGCTTCTCAAACCAATACGACACAGTTTTGAAAAGTTGAATTGTCAAAGCAATGTTTGCGCTTGAATGATTTTTAAGCTGGATTCAAATATATGTTCCATTAAATATATTTATTTGCGTGGTATGTGTGTTGCTGCCAGTTTTTAATGAACCTAGATAAACATAATAAAAGAGATATTTAAAATAGGCTATTAATAAGAAATTTCGTATACACAGCTTTTTTAGAGTAAATAAAGCTGAAAATATATGCTATGATTTCAGTAGGCTCTTAGATTTTGATTTAAAAATAAGTTTGTTTATATTAATATTGGGTTATATTATTTGTTTCGTAAGCTATATTAACACTTTTAACACACATCATTACTGTTAGTGTTCTGTTTAATGCATCAAATTTTATGATACAAACGTATGATCGAAAAGTTCAAGGACACGGTATAATAAACCTTACCCTGAATAGTTTACAGCACCGAAGCACATCCACCTTCAAAATAGTCCCCTAGGGTAACCATACACTTTTTCCAGCGTACACTTTTTTCCAGCTTCCAAACTATATTGAAATGTTCAATCAAGCCTCGGAAGTTTCTCAATGAATTGCTTCTCAAACCAATACGACACAGTTTTGAAAAGTTGAATTGCAAAAGTAATGTTTGCTCTTGAATGGATTTTAAGCGAGATTCAAATATATATTTCATTAAGTATATATTTATATTTGCACAGTATAAGTGTTGCTTGAAGTTTTTAGTGAACCAAGATAAACATAATAAAAGAGATTTAAAATAGGTTATTTATCAGAAATGTCGTGTTTGTTTACATTTGCTGTTTTTTAGAGTAGATGAGCTGAAAAGATATGTTATGATTTCATTAGGCTCTTAGATTGTGATTCAAAGATAAGTTTGCTTATCTCGATATAGGATTATATTAATTGTTTTACAAACTATTAACACTTTTTTAAACAGTATTCTAGTTAGTATTCTGTATAATGCATTAAATTTATTGATACATACGTAGTGTATCCCATTTGATGAAATACGTGTAAAATCATTCTACGCTTTTGCAATGGGTGTTTGTGCTTTCAGTTTATTAAAACGAGAGAAAATTAGGAAAACGGCATCCAAGAACACTGAACGGACTTGGGGAAACTTTTCAAGAGGAATGAAGTAAAATTTGTGCATAACAGTACTAAGAAAAAGTTTACTTTTATGAAGAATTAGAGTCAGAGCTGTAGTCAAGAATCATGGCTATCAGATATAAACAAATTTTCACAAAAAGATACGGCATTTATTAATAAAAAATAAGTACAAAAACGTTTCCATAAAGTGCGAACGACCTTCTGTATACTTGCAATTTGTTGTGATTCCATATTCAGATTAGTTTCTTGCAAAAGCTAATTAATAGCTGATTTTTAAGATTAAAATTAAATTTTTCTCTTTGCAATATAAGAATCATATCTGAATTATATGTGTGTATTGTATGAATAATTATCCTTCGCGAAAAAATGCAAAAGAAAGAAAAAGTGGAAACTTTTTTATTTCAATCGACTATTTCTCCAAGTAATTTTCTGTGTTTTTTTTTAAAAAAAAGAACTTGAAGTAAAAAGTTTTATACTTCTATCTAGATACTTTAGAGAAAACTAAATGGATCCCAGATTGCTCGTTTGGGGCAGTGTTACAGCATCCCATTCAAGAAACATTCTTTGTGTATAAGTTTTATTTTTTCTGCGCTTGGTTTCACTTGTTTTTATCGCTTCACTTCAATTTTGAGTGGCTCTTGTTGGTACTTTTTTAAATTTAATCACGTGATATTCACTAGATTTTTTTTTATATAAAGTCATTTTTTGTGGAAAATTCTAATAAATTATAGAAAATATAAGATACCTCTAAGAACAGCAAGTTGCTTAAAAACCTTTGATAATAAATAAAGCTGAACATTAGAATTTTTAAAATTTCTTACTAATGGAAAACCTGAATTAAGATTAAAAGTAAATCCGTATTTTTGAAAAGAAAACACTTTATAAATAAATGTATATATAGCTATTCATTTTTGAAATATTATATTTTTATTTGTTAATGTAAATGCCTTAGAAGGAGCTAAAGAAATTTAACCATGTCACGTTTGTTTTGACTGTTCTGAAAAACAATACAGGGTATTATAAAATGGACTCTAACTTTTTCATGCAGAAAAATTTTAAATTACTTGATGAGTCATTTTAGCAATTATATAAGAAACGAACTGCAATTTCAACTTAAATTCTTCCTAAATAATATTAAGGTATATATTAAAATAATTCTCGAGGAAAAATAAAAACTGGATCCTTGTAATTAATTTATCTTCTTTCCTTTATTTGCTCTAACTATAAGGGTTGCCCAAACGAAAAATGGACAGGTTCAATAAAAAGAATAATTTTATTCGTAATCAAAAGAAATCGTTCTGGGGGTTATCACAGGTCCAATCGTAGCGGCATCAGGTATATGTCTTCACTCTGAAAAAGAAAATGGTTGATTCTGGAGAAAATCCTGCCCAGCTTTCTTCACTTCATCGTCCAAAATGAAATTGAATACTCTCTTACGTGACCGTAAGGCCTAGAAGTCACAGAGTAACAAATCTGGAGCGTATGGTGGATGTTCTAACAATTTCCAACATTTTTTTTCAAATTCCCTTGGTTTCATGGCAAACGTGTGGACGGACATTGTCATGGAGATCCATTATCGTGTGTTTGCTGCCCTTTTCGAAAACTTTTACACCAGCCGTTCCCAAACGTTCGACATAAACAGTGCTCACCGTACACTGCCACCATTCTTCGATAGATGTCCTGTAATCAGAAACCATACTACCACACGTTGCTACCATCTGACGCATCCTTATGCGGCATGACTTTACTTTCAATTAATTTCCTCTACCACTAACAGGTTTCACTGCTAAACATCGTATGCGGTGTACACTTCTTTCCATCCTCGTGTCGCTGTTTGGTGGCTCTGCTATAGCTGCATTCCGTCTGACACAATCGTATATGACCACTTTCAATTAACCCTTATATAAATACTAGCTGTTATACCCGTTCTTAGCACGGGTGAATTGAAAAAATAAACAATACAGATTGTAGGATAAAGAAGTTTTTAATGAGTTAATTTTACGTGAATTGCAAATTTCACAAAAAAAAAGCTTTTTGCATACCTCAGCTGAATAAAAAAAACCCTGCTTGTTAAATTTTAAGTCTGTAAATCTAATAGCTGATAAAAAGGATTTTTTTTTATCTATAACTCCCGGTAACCCTCTTGTGGGTCGATTTTTGAAAACACCTTCCTAAGCTGATCTCTGCTCAGCAAAAGTAACACATTGTTACAAATTTTGTATAATGAACGCTTAAAATAGTATAAATAATTTATATCTGAAAGTGTAATATGTTAATATTGCTTTTTGCTGTATTTATTTTATGTTAAAATTGTAATCAGCCTCACACTCCACCTGTTCAAGCTTTCGCAGTTCCTAGCGCCTGGCGTAGACAAAACAAAATGCAAAGTTTTGCTTCAAATATAAAAGATAGATATGCTGTAGTGGGCGTTTTTGCAGTTGGCAGAATTTTCTCCTAATTACTAGACAATTTTCGTTATATTTTGGACACTTCACACAATGTCTATAAATTATAGCCTATGTGTTATTCTGATGTATAAGCTATACTATTGTAAAGTTTCATTAAAATCCATTCAGTTGTTTTTGCGTGAAAGACTCCCAAACATCCTCACAAACTTTCACATTTATAATATTAGGAAGGATGGGTGATAATAATTACTAAGCTTGCGTAGATTTCTTGTGACAAAATCTGACGCAGGCAAACATGAAATCCTTTCCGTTCAGTTGTTCTTACCCCAGTAACGCTTCTATAATATACTGCCCAATTATTTTTTATCCTCATTCTATAAATTTTTCTAACCCTTTTCAATTCCCTTTGATTATTTTTATCAAATATTTCGTACGTACATTAACTGGTTGTGGGAACGCTAACATTCACCAAAGATTGTCGACATTTGCTAGATATTAACTTTACTCAGTAATGTCAATATCATCTCGACTTACACTGCTCCAACTTAGACTAACCCGGAGCTACGCGATTTTCAAATCCGTCGATTCGTCTTTTGTTTGATCGCTACACAACTCGGTTACTCATTCACTGCTTCCTGTTTAGCTAATGTACATGTTTGGAAGTATTGCGCGGAATCGACGCTTATCCATAGAAATTTATTTTAATTTACCACAATATAACCAAGCACTTCTGGATTCCAACAATCAGGAGCTGACAGTTGATAAGCTCATAGAAATGCATCAGCAACAGAAAAATATTGAAGAATTTGTTTTAGACCTAGTTTGATCGGAAGATCGAATAAGGGTTGGAAATTTGACAGAAAACCTCAATTTAATAGTAAAAGGGTTACACAAATTTTGGAAAATATACAATTCAATGAAGAGCGTATTTCAATTCCTACTATTAGGTCACACTCTCTATATATTTATTTATTTATTTATCCTGGTGGAATTTTCAATCGTTTATAAAATACATCTTATTGCGCTCAATTAGGCTGAAATTTTATGTACATGATTATTTTGGATGACAGCACAATAATTTAATTATAATTAATAAAAATTAATTGATTAAAACTAATTATTTAAATAATTACAAATAAAGCCAATTTGGCATCATTTTTGGCGACTTAGCGACCCTTTTGGCGACTTGTGTCAAAACTTGTAAAGGTTTTTTTCATTCACATTGCATTTTATACACACAGTAAGTTATTTTTAAGTAATAGATATTTTAAGTAAGTTATTTTTAACTAATAGATATTTTAAGTAAATTATATGTACTTTTCAGTAATAAGAAAAAAGTATTTTCTTTCTTTTCTAAGTTTTAAATTGGAACAGATAACAATAAAAGTGTAATGTGTATTTTTCTTATGTCAGAATGTACTTCGTTTTACTTCCTTTAAGTAAATTTTATAACTTTTTAAAATAATCTTTTATTCTCGACTTTTATGTGTGCTCGCGCCCCCTCGTAGAGTTATTACGCCCCCCTAAGGGGGTACGCCCCCCAGTTTGAGAAACATTGCCTTACAATAATAAAAATGAATGAAAAAAGTTACTGATATTGATATACCAACGTTGCATTAATATAATGATGCATTTCTGTAATTGAGGATTCAACTCTTTTGTACTCATTGAAAAGTATAAATATCATATTTTTGTTTTTATTGTATGTAATATAAAGAAATATAAAAGATCTTAGATAAAAATTAAAATTCCTTTTTGTTACATATTTCTCTTCAAATAACTCAACATAATCAAAAGTGAAAAATCAAAAACCCATCATAAAAATGTATGTTATAAAAATCCTTCTCCCCTCCGAAAAATAAAGAACAAATGTGTATTAACCTTAAATTTTAATTAATCTCAAATATAAAAATTAATCATTCCAAAACAGGCACTTTTATGTGTAGTACTTGTAAGAACATGTATTAGTTTAATTACCAGTTTTCAATTGGTACTGCAAACCCCTGACTCAAGGAAAAGACAATTCAAATAATAAATTAAAAATAATTTCATACAACTTATATTAATTAGTAACACTGATAAGAATGTTCTGGCTTATACAACGTGAATTATTTAAACGTAATATTTTCTTGAAGCTTCTGACTTTTTGGATTAAATTAAAAGTTCTGTAACGAATGTAGTATTATGTGAAATCCTTCCCTGTGTTAAAATTTAAAGTGGATTAATCTAATTTAAAATGTTTTGAAATTCAGATTACTAATTATAATACATATTGGTTTTATTATGTAAGCTCTGAATTTTAATTAAAATTTCGGCTTTTATGTGTCAGCATGTAATTCAGAATTAAATTCAATTGATATGTTTTCGTGATTTGAAACACTTAATCTTATTTGAGCTTATTTACATTTCACCGAACTCTTAATTTTTTATTATTTTCTGTTCTGTGAAGAAATACTTTTTATTATGTTAAACGTCTCAGAATACACATTAACAAGAATATAATGATATTTTTGCAATTATTTTCACTCTTTCTATACATTGTGTATTTGATATCTAAGTAAAAAATGAAATTATTGAGAGAGAGATTTTTAAACTACACTACTTTAGATTTTAATATATACCCTTTACTAATACATTATTTGCTTCGTTTTTTTTTTATTTTCTAAATATTCGGATAGTATATTTTTCTACTTTTACGATGATTTATAAGAAGATAGCCAAGAAAATTAAGAAGGGAGATTGTTCGCATATTGCAAAACCAAAACACCACTAATAGATCGTAACCCTCCATTTCATTTTTATTTACTAGATGTGAATTTTTCTTTTTAATTTTAACACGATTTTACGCACACATACACATATACATAAATATTAGGTTGGGGAAAAAGAAATCCATTATTTTTGCATGAAAATCAAGACTTTATTTAACATGCTTTCAATAGCCCGATTTGGGTCAAATATGCACCGTTTTGTTGTATAATTTGTTGCCATTTTAAAGGTAACTTCGTAATGCCTCTCTCATAGAAGTATTGACCCTTATTGGCGAAAACATCTAGTAATCAATTTTCACAATCTTCTCTTCATCCCAATTTCTTATCACCCAGGAGGTTTTGCAATGTCAGAAAAAGGAGGTAATCGCTTGGGGCAAGGTCCGGACTATATGGTGTATGCATTAAAACTTCCAAACCAAGCTCCCAGAGTTTCTGGAGAGTCACTACAGAAGTGTGTGGCCTGGCGTTGTCCTAATGGAACACCGCGCATCTTCTGTTGGCTAATTCTCGCCGTTTCTGGTCAATCGCTAGCTTCAAACGGTCCAGTTGTTGACAGTAGATATCTGAATTTAGTGTTTGTCCGTGCGGAAGCACCTCCCAATAAATGATTCATTTCCAGTCCCACCAAATACACAGTTGAACTTTCCTGGCCATTAGTCCTGGTTTTGCCACCGGTTGAGCTGCTTCACCGAACTTTGACCACGATCGTTTTCGCACAATATTGTAATATGTGACCCATTTCTCATCCCCAGTCACTATCCATTTAAGAAATAGGTCGATTTCATTCCGTTTGGCCAAGGCTTCGCAGATGGAAATTCGATTCATTATGTTTTTTGGTGTTAATTGGTATGGCCCCAAAACATGGAGCTTCTTTTTCAATCCAACTTTGCGAAAATGGTTTAAAACTGATTTATGGTCAATCTTTAGCTCCTGGGCGATGCTGTGACTGCTAACAATCCGATCAACTTCGATTATCTCTGTGATTTTATCGACATTTTCGACGACGGATCTGCCTGTGCGAGGTGCATCTTTCACATCAAAAATACCTGAACGGAATCGATGAAACCAAAATTGCACGTAATTAGCTGTTACAATATTGGGACCATAAACACCATTCGCAATTTCAGCCACCTGGCTTGCATTTTCGTCTTTATCAAAGAAAAACTGTAAAATGAACCAAATTTTCTCTTTGTTGACTTCCATTTTAACACCCTGTAACTCACAACTGAATGGACCAAACAAAAAAAGCAAAATAATTTTTTTAGTGTGAAATGTCATCTTGACAACGAGCTTAAATTTGAAATTGGTTGATCGATACTTTAGGAGATATCCACACAACAGCTATCTACCGAAAAAATAATGGATTTATTTTTCCCAAACCTAATATATATATATATATATATATATATTATATATTATATATATATATATATATAATATATATATATATATATATTTAAATATATAAAAACAATCACAATTATCAATTGAAAATTGAAATATATGAATCTTATAATACTAAAACACTTCAAAATATCAATGGCGAATATAAAAGATAATATTCCATCGTTTTCAAACAAAATTTAAAAAATTATAAAAATAAAAATAAAAATTTATAAAATATCCAAGTGCAATCTCGGACTTAGGACCGATAAGTGGGGTTAAACTAGTTTGATGGCGCCAACCTTTTCCCATTGCAACTTGGTAAGTTAATTGGAAAATATCCAAATTTTAAAAAAAATTTAAAAATTAAAAGTTAAAAAGTTAAAATTAAACAATTATACTTGAAAAATAAAACTATTCGCCATCGCATTCTGAAAGATATTACAATATTAAAATATTAAAATTTAAAAACAATTTAGTGCATAATATAAGTGAACCATCAAACGCCCAAGATGATGCACCCATCTTTAAAATAGTTGTATAGGTAGAAAAAATAAATATTTGTGAGATCCGAAAGTTCAAATTAAAAATATTTGAGATCCGAAAGTTCAAATTAAAAAATATCTAAAATCAAAATATTCAAACTAAAAAATTCAAAGTTCAAACTAAAAAGTCTTGAATTTTCGCTTTAAAAAATCTGAAAGTTCAAGCTAAAAAATCTGAAAGTTCAAGCTAAAAAATCTAAAATGTTCAAACTAAAAAATCCGAAAGTTCAAATTAAAATTTCTAAAAACCGAATGTTCAAATTAAAAACAGATAAATTCACAAATGAATAGAGTAAATCATATATATATATAATATATATATATATATATATGATTTACTCTATTCATTTGTGAATTTATTTCTCATATATAATATATATATATATATGTTACCAGCAAAAGTAGGAAATGCTGGCATTCTATAGAATGCCTGACGTTTTTAGGCAAAGTATGAAGTAAGAGAATTGTTTCATACTTTGCCTAAATTCTATAGAATGACCAAAACTGTTTAGGCAAAGTATGAAATAAGGTCATTATAAGGCTATTATATCAATGACGTACATTTCTAAAAAATACAAATGTTATTCTGACAAAATAATGAGAGTGCCATTAAAAAAATTATTCAAAATACGTAAAGGAAAAAGAAAGTTGTACCAAACAAAATTTATGTCTTCCTTTTATTAAGGAAAACAAAATTTTAGATTAAAAAATAAGAACTTAAAAATTAACCCACTGATTTAAACATGGTATAGGCTTGAAAGATATTTTGAAATAATTAAATTTCGATACATTTTCCTCGCAAAGGCCATTCTTAATTTGGTACTTTGTTTTACACATACATTTGATGAATCCTTCACCACTTTTATTGGAAGGAGCAATTGCAATTAACAGAAGAGGAATTTCATGTCCAAGAATATCTTAAATTCTAAGCAAGTTCTTAGAGCACAAATAAATTCTGATTTCGCATAAACTTGTTTTAAAACTTCTACAGAAGTTTCAAATCGATAGAAACCATCTTTCCCACTCGTTAAAAGTGCCAATATATTGGCTTGAAGAAAAAAAATGTATATTGGCACTCACAACAATGCCTTTTTTAAAATAATTTTCCTGATTTCTTTTGGAAAGGTTCACAAAGGTGGATGTACAGTTCAATATCATAACGTATAACATTTTTGTATTTGATTGAAAGTTCTTTCAGAATTGTATCACGTCCTCCGTGTCCAATAGCCAAATGAACTTCAAGAAGTATATAAAATAATTCCGTCCGCGACGTAGTACTGTATTGAAGTGCTTCCCAACCTTTCTATCCCCGTGGACCGATTTTGATAATTTTACTGTAGCTGCTGTGTGTGAGGGTGGGACGTTGTTTAAATTTCAAATCATTTTGATGTTATAATTTGATCGTATTTAAACATTCCTTCAGAATAAAATTCAGTTACTCCAAAAAATGAATATAAAGTGATTTTACATGAAACATAGTGATTTCCATGGGAAAAGAAACAAACACTAGAGAAATATACCCCAGTAATCAAAATGGAAATAATTTGTTACTCCTTGAGTGGCCCGATACCATTTTATTCACAGACCGGTGGTAGAAAACCATTCTGTATATTACTGACGCCTTCTTTAACAGGTAACATGAGTTTACCTTTATTTTAACCAAACATCACATCATAGCTATTCAGTAACCAATAGGCCTTTTCCTTTTTAGTAGTCCTTTTGGATTTTGTACATCAATTATTAACTTCTAGAAAATAATTTCAGTTAATTTTTTTCACAGCTTTAACTTGAATTTTGGGCGGCTTGGCTTTGAATAGTTTCATGCCTATGGACCAGGGATCAGCAACCTTTTAGCTTGTGGCGTGTCAAAAACCAATCTATCAATTATGATTCAGCGTGCCACACAGTAAGGAATTTTTGTGTGTGTGAAACAATTATATTCCCGCGATAATGTATGCAGAATAAGAGAATAGAGTTCAATTATATAGATTTACATTAATTTGCATCAATTTGAACAATATTTCTTAACATAAAAATAAACAGCAGAAAATATAACTTTCAACAAAAATAAAAAAAAACT
The DNA here is from genome assembly GCA_019973935.1 of Trichonephila clavipes. Taxonomy (NCBI): domain Eukaryota; kingdom Metazoa; phylum Arthropoda; class Arachnida; order Araneae; family Nephilidae; genus Trichonephila; species Trichonephila clavipes. Next base: position 75 of record BMAU01021182.1, on the reverse strand, counting down.
CGAAATTGTACATATATATATGTTTTTAAACATATTTATTACATTAAAAAATAGACAACCTAAAATATAAGTATT